>CM042198.1:8127541-8166558 GCA_023539305.1 Ilex asprella
ACATCCAATGACCATTTATAAATTACAGGTCTTTCTTGGGGTGGGCATTTATGGACATCCACCAATGGGTACCCAACCGATGCAACATTTATGGACTTCCATCAATGAATCCGCATGTAAAACCCGAAAAATTTTGAAATTTTTCCAAAAAGTGTAAAATGGTCATTTTACCATTGTAATGCAGAATTAAAATACGTGTTCTATAGACCTCGTATGACTCAACGGATTTCGCCGTTGGATTCATATCACAAAATCTAGTCATCCTGTTAAATTTTGTCGAATTTCGAGATAGTCAGATTGTACACATCGTTCGAGGCGACTGGGTGGCGGATGACCTCACAAAGGTCCCCAAAAATAAAAATTACAAAATTTATTTATAATTGAATAAAATTTCAAATAAAATTGATTTGAATTTAAACTGGGATCAAATAAATCGTTTCAGATCGAAAACGGACCCGAACGAGCGAAAGACACGTGACACGATTAGAGCCGAGTTTTAAAAATTATAAATAGTGAAAAATATCTGATTTTAAGTTGAAATATATGCTAAAAATATGTTCTTCAACGTGTGAGAGAAAGAGGGAGAGAAAAGAGAGAAAATCATTATTCCTTCGTCGATTCTCGAAGTTCCGTCAGTCAGAATCACTTGGATCAAGAGTTAAAGTTCGTCTACACGACGAGAGCTACGCAACCACATCAAAAAGAGTTGATTAACTGAAGATCCAAAGGAGGATATTTGGGGAATCAAGGTTTTGGGATTGATTTTGGTGTTCTTGGAAGCTCTACATTTCGGTTTACGCTCCAAGAGGTAGGGTTTCTCCTACTTGGATTGATTTCTAAACTAGAATGCCTATGAGGATTGATTGGGTGTATATACATACATATATATATTTACCTATATATATATATATACATGATTATGAAATGAGTCTAGAAAGGACTTAAACCAAATTCTTGTTTGAATTTGATATGTGAAAGTCATTTATGTGATTCCTTGATACTTGATGATATGAGGGAAAATGTGTGTGATAACATGATATGTTTGCCTTGAAGGTGTTTGATTAAATGCCTTGAATAATGATATTTGATGTTGTGTAGACAATATTATGTGATAACACGAATTGTACATCGAAGGTGTTTGATAAAAAGTCTTACATGGATTGAAGTTGTTATTTTGGTGTAATTGAAATAATATGCTTGAGTTAAGTTATGTGAAAACTTTTGGAAATTATATGCTTATTTAGCATAGTGATGATTTATGGAGGTTATATGCATATGATATACATTTCTATGAAATATGATGATAAGTGATAAATGTTGCTCATTTGACATTTATTACATGTGACATGACATGGATAAGCAATGATTCATTACATTGCATTTGCACGGAACATCTCATTCCATGGATGCGTGCATGGTTGTCGTCAATACCACACATGGTAATTGACGAAAGGCTTGAAAAAGTTGGGTCGAAGGCCTAGCTAAGCCCCATGGAAGTATGATAAATTGGATTTGAGGTTAGCAAGAAGGGGCTAGAAGATTCTTCGGGTGAGAGACCCGATAATTAGATACGCACTTCGTTGGTATAAAAGCCCATAAAGTATGCCAGTGTACACGGAACCATTGGTAGAAGTCCATAAATTTCGTGTCACTTGGGTGCCGTTGGTGTAAGTCCATGAATATCCAACCCCAAGAAAGACCCTAGTTTTGTAAACGTCATTTGATGTGTAACATGGATAACAGGTTCATACACATTGACACTTGTATGTGTTGAAGAGCCAGGAAGCGCTTGAATTGAGTGCATGAATGAGTCTCACCTCATTGCATGGCATATCATAAAAGATTCCATCATTGAGTTGCATGTACTTGATTGAAATTGTTGTGGATAATTGAATATTGCATGTGAGCATTCCATGTGCATCTAGGTAGGGAGTAGCCTCTGTAGAAAACATTCTACTGAGCGTGACTCACCCTATACAAGAACACATTTCAGGTGCGTTTACACGCCGCTGGATGGATCTCATTCGGACCATCAAGGGTGAAAAGGGGGTCGACTTGTGGCCTTTAACCTTGAATTTTTGTAAAACTAAGTTTTTGGCATGTAACTTTATGCAAATGATTGTAATATAACCTTGTATGGATCATGTATAATGTTGAAAAGTTCATTATACATGTTTGGGATGATTTTGGGAAGGTTTGAAGTGGATTGAAAATCGAAAAACAGAAATACCAATATTTTGGAATTTGGTTAGCCTTCGAACGTTAGTCCACGTTCAAACGCAACCTTCGTTTAAATGCAATCCACGTTCGAACGTCAAGTCACTTCGAACGTGTTGAGCTTACAATATTTTGGTTTTCATTAAAGCTCTGATGGAAATGCAAAAGTATTGGGAGCACTTGACGTTCGAAGTCCAAGCGACGTTCAAACGTAAAGCAGACGTTCGAATGCCAATTAAAGTTCGAACGTGAATCTGAAATTGAACTTTTAAGATTCGTGCGCTATACTTTCGGGCTTGGGTTTCTTTGGTTCAAAGGACACATAGGGACCTCAAATGAGTTATATTGGGTTATATTGGACCCCGGTTGATTTAAATGGTAACATGTACACGAGTTACACGTGTGGGTTATAATCCCAACTTAAGGGATAATATTGATTGATACAGATGTGATGTCGGTTTGTGCGGCACTCTGGTATTTTCACGGGTGGACGGATGGTCAACAATCAATAAAAGACCCCCAGAATTTGGGCGTCACACCGTATACGCCGACGCACTTTATGGACTCAATACCAACATAGTGCGTATCCAAATCACGGGGTATTGTACTCAAGGGATAATCTAATTCTTCTTGCTAACATCGACTCTATTTTTAATTCAACCTATGCGACTCAATCGAACTTTGGTCCAACTATCCCGAGCCCACGCATCATCTACTAAAAAAGGTGTTTGATCAAACCATGCACACATCCACATCCACACCCATGTCACATGCCCACAAATGTGATGCTTTCCGTGCTTATACAATGTGATGTACAATTGTAATTTCAATGTCATGTTCATCATATCATGAGAGTAGCATGACATACACCATTTTCACAATGTCAATTATATCTTGTGCATATAATTACATTCCACCAAGCATGTTATAATATTTTCAATGAAACCACACATGCTAATTAGCATATGCATTTTATCAAACACCTTCAAGGTATAATTATAAATACATAGCATGCCCAATCAACACATTTCTCATGAAATTACCAAAATAAGCAATTTCACCCAAAATCCAATTCACGAAAAAATTGGTTTTAGCACATTTCTATATCATTTCTCATATTCTATCTACACTGGAAATACATTTAAACAAGAGATTTCATCTCAATTCAAGCTATCCACTTCATACGAAACCCTAGGTTGAAAATAAATCTAGGTAGAAGAAGGACCCTGCCTCTTGAGGCGTAATACGAATGGTAGAAAACTCCTTAGGACCCAAATTAAGCTTTGAACATTGATTTTTAAAAATACCATCTTTTAGAATTTGTCAAAATTCGTGTTTTTTTGGTATGCAGTTGTAGCTCTCGTCGCGTAGATCAACTTGAGTTCTTGACCTGAGTCGATTCGACGAACGGTTGATCCTAGATCGTAGAGAGAAGTTTGAAACTCACTTGATTTTCCCTTTCTTCTTCTTCCTCTTCTTTTTCTTTTTCTTCTTCTCTCTCTATCCCTCTCTCTATCCAAAAATTTGAACGCAAATGGGGAAAAAAATCTGATTTTCTCCTCTATTTATACTCCTTAGATACTTGACCCACGTTGCGTTACACGTTCGCCTTTCTCAGGTCCGATTTCATCACGAATCAATTATATTTTGTCCCGTTTCAAGTTCAATATATTTTTATTTGAATTAAATTTAAATTATTTTTCATGTTTTGAAATTAATTCTCGATCGTGTTTATTTTGGTCACCCGACACCCGATCTTGTCGTAAAATGCAAAAAATCCGACAGTCTACAAAATTGACTAGATAACTAGATTTCGCGAGATGAATCCAAGGTGAGGTCCGTTTCATTATACGAATTCTAGAAAATTTTGGGTTTTCAATCTGTATCGTAGAGATTAATTACCATTTTTTTTCTGCATAAAAATTCAAACGTTTCCCGGGTTTTACATTCCGATTGTCTCAAGTATGAAGCATAATTTAATGAATGCTTGTCTATTCATCTTAAGTTGAGAAATGCATACGTCATCACTCGTATAAACATAGTCCTAGACAATAGCCCTCCTTACAAAGAAGTCATTGTGATACTGTTGATCTCTTAATGATTTTTTTCTTATATAGTAACGATGACAGTAGACATCATACGAAAATAATAATTGACTAAATGCATGATATTGGTCCAAAACACAAATAATGCAGCTAATTTCTTCTTCCTTATTCTTTTCCTCCTTGCTAGACTTAAACGAACCATAATTGTCACAAAAATTATAAAGAAAAAATCAGCATCAGTGAGATATCATAAACATAACCAAAATATTATATTTGCTGAAGGTTATGTACTGTTATAAATAGATACAATGAAAAAAATAGAGGAACAAGTGATAGGTAAAAAAATATTGTTTTACTTCTTGCCAACATACACATGTAATAGTACAACATAATGCAGGATAGAAGATATTTGATTACGGATTTAGTGGAAGAAGAAACATAATAAGCTAGATGGCCTTTGATAATTCAGTTTCTGAAACTTAAGCCTCTAACAAAAAAAAAAAAAATCGCCACAAAGCAAAGAATAGAAGATTTTCTGTTTGATCTCAAACACAATTTCATCATATCCTAAGCATTTCGTATCATTGGCTGCCATGTACAGATGAAAATGCAGGCATGAATTCCACTGATTCACTCTGCCCATTTCCTATTGTCTCTTATGAACATTATTGTTGTCCACAAATTTTCCAAGGAATACTTTTTAATAAACTCTAGGAATAGTATGAATAGTTGTATTAGTGGGTCTATGTTATGTGCACAATTTTGAATGATTTGTAAAATAAAGAAAACATAGAATTGGGAAATAAAACCCACTTTGAGGGGTTGAAAAACTTCGGTGATTCAATTCGAGAAGAACCGCATCTCCAAAACTTCTACAAGAATATAATATTCAAGATATCTATTTCATTGATAGGAAAACCTTTAAATACAATTTAATAAAAATTACCTTAGTAACTAACCTAAGTCATGACTCCACTATCTTAGGAACTACCTAAGAAACTTTCCACAAAATACTCTTATCATTAACTCACTTACTAAAATAACTTCCTAATAACTACCTCAAATACTATATAAAAAATTTATTAAAAATATGCACATAACATTCCATTCCCCTTTTAAATAAATTTGTCCTCAAAGTTTGATTATCATATACACTGGGAAGCGGTCAACTCACTTCTTTGTTCTCATAACAATTAACGAGATATTTGGCTTCATAGACTCCTAAAATACCACGATAATGATCCAGAGGCCTGGATTTATATGAGCAGCTTAAACATACTTCATCAATTGCTTCTCCTTGTAATACTCAAGGTTATATTGCACAAGAACCATTGGTGAGCTATCTTTAAGTGGGAGTGAGTTCTCTGATATATATATTTTTTATCACCTACCCTAAAATAAAGTGGGACCATTATGTATGAGACTGCTCACTCATTAATTATTTATGATTTGTCGAGCAGAGAAATAGAAGAAAAAAATATTTGAAGGGATTTGAATCCCTACATGACAGATATTCGATTCTTCCCCTCTAGTAGAGTACATATAGGTGATTTTGACATATTTTCTGAACAATAAATAAGTCTACAAAATAAAATCAAAAGAAAATGGATGTATATGTCCACTTCCTCCAGAAATATGGTTCTTCTTCACACATTTGCTTTGTGATGTACAGTGTACCAGCAAACTGTTATTGCTGCCATTTACCGTGCAGCAAATATCAATGTTCTCCGCCCCATTTGACCTTTAATGCTTACATAATTATTGATTTTTTTTTGTTGCTTTTCTTTGGATTAAATACAGATTAAACTAATCTGTACTTATCGGAAAAAAGGAGCTAATCTGCCTATTGTTAAGATATATACACTTGGATATTGATGTCATATTATCTTTTCATGGCTAGTAATAGAACTTTGAACTACCTGTACTGTACATTGTCTGACATATGAAAATAACTATATATCCAACAATATGTATAAGAATTTAATAACCCAGCACCACACAACATCCGTACTTCTACATGATTTTTGACTCAGAATAACCGAAGAAACCATACAATAACACGTTCTTGGCTCACAATCTTCTGTGTGTTCTTATGAAGTTGGTTGTATTCAGTGAAATTGCGGCTGAGCACATGTACACTCCAGCCAAGCACATGGTCGTTGAAAACAAAAGAAGGGCCTTCCATTGCCTTCCAGATATTAAAATTGCCAATGCAGTTGATACGAGAGCGACAATAGAGAAGGCATTTTTCCATGCTCGAAAAGCTTTAACAACATTGCTGCATCCCTTGCAATGTATTACATGTCGAAAATATCTGTTTGCGAGGTTTGGTGCATGCATTGTTCCGATTCCTCCCTTTGCCGGTAAAGATGCTGAAATGCTTGCAAACAAGCCAGCTGGTGCGTGTTCCACCACAGCAGGCTCTACAGGTGGTGAAATGGTGCTGTGCCCAAAATGATAAGGCATGCCATGCCCAACTTTGTCCATCCACTTCCTGTACTCAACCACCCATGTATCCGAGGACCTTAAGTTAATATACAGTTCCTTTGTGGGAACTCTTTCTTTGATTAGAACTTCGTTCTGGGATGAGAGGAATCCCATATCTTGCTCAAAGACCTTGCTGGCATTCTGGTGGAAGTACCATTCAGGGAATATTTTGACTAACAAAGGGGGCTTAGTTGTGTTTCCGAACCTCACAATGAGCATGGACTTCCCTTGTCCAGATGGTCTACAAAGGAAGAGTCCTGAAAAATATTGTCTCTCTCCTTTCTTGTCAACAATTTCTCTATTATTCTGAAGAACACATGGTGCTTCGAATCGTAAGAAGTTCAGCATGGATTGGTCCTTCTCTCTGCCCCACCAGCCTGCAAATCCCCGATCTGTCCTTTCAGTTACCTCAAAGAGTAATGGTTGGGCATCTTCCCTTTTTGCAGACCAATCTGTTCTATCATGTGAGATAGGGACATGAGCTGGATCCATGAGGTTTTCTAGAAGAATGGAGTGATCATATGGAAGTTCATGGATTGTTGAGATATCTCGAAACCCTGGCCTGGCAAAGTTTTCAAACCAAGGAAGTTTTTTAAGATTTGGTGGTGTATTGAGAGACATCCATATCCAAACAACTCCTTGCGAGTCCTTCACCTGATAAGTTTTGACACAAGCTGATAGAGGAATTTTGGCATTTGCAGGAAGCTGTGGGGAACAAAATTTTCAGAAAAGAAAAACATCAAAACACCAAAACCGTTCTTTATGAATGTAAGTAAATTTGTAATGCATGAAAACAGGGGTTACAGAGACAAGGTGCATTCAGACAAACCTGTGGTATTCTCACACACTTGCCCTCTCCTTCAAATTGCCAGCCGTGATATAGACATTCCAGTTTTCCATCAATCAATTGACCTTCAGAAAGTTTTGCTAACCTGAATAAAAAGGGCTTCACTGTCAAGTTTTCAGTGACAATGGGGGTTAAAATTTCAAAAGCTAAGCAGGAAAACAAAACATTTCCCATATTTTGAACAGAAAAAGTCAAACAGCAATTAGCATGACCACCTCACATTTAAAAGACCAATTAAAGCTACATGAAACAACAGACATGATCAGATTTCTGCTTAGAATGGGTTACTTGCTTTAAATGCAGAGTGCAGGAAGATTGGAAGAAAGTAAGGTTTAAAAATCTAAACATCAGCTATGAAATATTCATCTGGAAAGACTAAGATAGATCCTTTTCTGTCACTTCATTTCACACTATATTTGTTTCTTCTCATGTGGATGGACAAATTGTTCCATTGGCAGCTCAAGAGTGCTGAGAGAAATTATAATGAACTCAATAAAAGTGCAGAACAAAAGAGTAGGAACTAAAACGTATTAAATCTGCATGCACTCTTTAGACAAAGGGGAAATGGGGATGGAGATGTCGTGGTAGAATTTCTTTTTCAGACAATCCAAATGATACTATATTTCATTCAGCTTTAAGCTGCATTTGCTCACTGTAGGAGCTATGTACTGGGGATTGCAGACCTAAATTCCAAATTCACAGAAATTAAGTATCATTTGAATTGTGGAAATTTTACTCTTAACATTTGCTCAGCTCACATTTCACAGAAACGGTTTACTTTACAATGAAGCAAGAGGACTATACGCAAAATAAGTCCTGGGGACAAAAATTAATAAGCTTATTACAAAGAGAAGAAGGATTTGCTTTATGAAGTAATAACTTTACTAACTTTTTCACCAGAAGTCTAATTCACAAAGCAATGGATAAAGAGCTAAAACACCATCAAATCCTTTCTTCTTTTACTGAAATTAGACAAAGGCTTAACTTTATACGCCGAAGAAATATGGATAGGGTGCTAAGAAAAATCAATGAAAAGCAAATATTGAAGGTTACTTAAAGAGCGCGCAACCCAATGTGTAACCTTGTCTCCCCTACCCTTTTTTTGGTTGTGCCATTACCAATCGCAGGAAACCCTGGTCCATTAGGTTCAAGTGCTAGTGCTTGCTTATGTACACTTTTGTTTTGTTTTAAATTGGCATTCATATCGAGTCCTAGAATAAGTGTATAACGGCATGCCACAGTTGCTTTTGACAATTTTCACCACAATTCTATCCACTTTTCGTTCTTTCCCTTGTGCATGTATATTCATTGCTTTACTAGTGTTTCCCGGAAACGGATTGTCAATGAATAACCCACTGTAGGCTGCAGTTAGTTCACATGCTTCTAATGCAATTGTCCATAATTCATGTAGTTGTGATGAAATTGGTCAGTTGGGGAATATGAAGCAGTTACGGTACTGGCCTTGGTTTCTTAAAGTGATATGCAAGCTTTACTTAAAGTATTTTCCTTTGTCCTGCTCACAGTCATTGTAAGCCCACTCACTTTCTTTCTCACTAGTGATTCCCTTCTCCAACCAGCAACTTCTATTACCATAAAATTTTCATGCAATAAATCTGAACCTTATGGAATGCCATTTCTCAAGCATAGCGAGTCAAGAGATTTAAAGATGCCAGGGTCTAATTCATCTGCAGCCACAGTAGTAATCTAATACTCTTGTGTCTGCTAAAACATGCTACTCCACCACAACAGCTTTTCTCAGGTCACAATCCTTCAATTTATACCTTGATTGAGTTGATTGAGTCTTTTGAAGCCTTTTACCATGAATTCTCAGCAGAGATTTTCATGTACATTCTGCAAATTTTTTACCTATCTTGCATATCAACTACTAGTTTCTCTGTTAAATGATAGTATGTTACTAGCCTGACTTAAATAAACCTTATTATTTTCAGATTATTATTTTCCAAGCTATAAAGTGATCATATATTTTTTTTTTGCTGTCAAACAATGATATTAGAATGTCTCGCAACTCATAGTTAAATATAGATAGTAAAACTCTAATTATGAATCCTTAATATCAAATTAAAATGATTCCAAATTGAACCCTATGTGAGTCCAGCAAGAAACATAAGTCAAAGGACAGAGCATTCTAATTGAATGCTATCCCAACAAATGATCAAACACACTACAAGTCTGGATTAAAAATCCAGCCAAAGTGTATGGAATCAACCTATCCTACTCTTCTTCCAGATTTAGGAACCACATAACTGACAGTATCATAACTTATACCAAAAACAGAACTTCAAGCCCAGGTCCTAGAACATTTTTTATTTTTTATTTTTTTGGGAAGGGGAACTTGAACTCTTGACTTCAGAAAGGTAGAACATTTGCAAGGTAAGAAGTACCATTGGACCAAAGACCAATTGGTAAAAAAAAAAAAAGTCCTAGAACATCAGTCAGTCCAAAACATGCATCCAATCAAAACCCATATTACTAATTTAGAGGCCAAGAAGATAATTTTTTTTTATAAATTATCAATTAAAATCGAGTAATAAAATTTTATTTCAGGGCATAGTTTTGGTAGGCTGAAATATTTTTAAAATGTTTTGAAAACAGTTTTTGATAACGCACAAAGTTGATTATGCACAGTTAAATCAATCGAGTGTGTGGTGTACAATAATTAATGAAACAATTAATAATAAGAGAGAAGGATTAGCTGATAGGGTGACCTAACCATGGAAGGCAGAGAGAGATCAAGAATTCGCTCAAGGTGTAGTGTCTGTGCCCTCTCTTTGAGGGGGTTTACAATTTATATGCACAGAAGCCTAGCTGGGGCGAGTCAAGATACTAGTTTATCGGGAGGCTAGCAACAATTGGGGATAGACACTATCCTGCATTAATGGCTATTCCGATGAACTCTTACTGGATTCTTGAGCTTTAGACTGAACTGAATAGACTGGACTGAAGTCATGAGTTAAGCCTGACTTGCTTCGATATGGCCAAGCTGGGTCATCGCTTTTAAAACAAAATGACAATATAGAAATATTTTAAAAAATTATTTCCAAAATATTCCCAATTATGTGCCAAATAGATGGAAACATTCTGAAATTCCTCAAAAATATTACGAGACAAATCTAAATTTGAGATTTTGGATTCAATCACCGTTTTGTTTTGATTTCCATCAAAACTTCGAAACAGAGATATTTTCATTCCTGTTCAGATAACTATAGAACACCACAGACAGAGCAGTAGCAGAAGGTAAAGTCACCACAAAAATGACAACGGAATTACCTGTGGGGGCACCGATCTTGGTGACAACGAAGCTCACCATTGCCATCACGATACAATACAATCTGTTTGTCAAAGACAGTGAGGCCCAGAGGAGCATCATCTGGTAAATTCTTGGTGAGATATAGAGGGTACCATTCTTCAGTCCAGTCATAATCCACCACTTCCGTCACACCCCTAACTTCTTCTTGACTAGATGGACCCACAAGAATACTTTGATCATTTTCACCTTCCACTGAAACCCCACCACCAATCTCTGCAACTGCATGACTCTTAGCCCATTGTTTCTTTACTTGTCTGGGATTTTGATAAGGTTTCAGTGGTTGTAGGAGAGAGACCACTGTTCTTGTTCTTTGAGATGTGAGGCGTGGTTGTGAGAAATGGAGGGTCTTGGAGAGAGAAGTGTCAGAGAAAAATGGTCGCAACAAAGCCATTTCTCTGTTGAGAAAATGGGTTGCTGGTGGAACAGGAGAAATGTAGTTTGTAGAAGAAATAAAGACATTTTGGGAGAGAGAAAGTTAGGAAGTGAAGGTCGTTGCTTCGTGTCTTGGGGCACTAATTCTGGCCACACAACATCTGAGAGGGCCAATATTCTAGAAAATTCAAAGACTTCGTTTGATTACTCCATATATAAAAAATTTTGGGATCCTTGAATCTGAAATAATAATACGAATGCATTTCATAATAAATTAACAAATAGCTAAACTAAACTTCAATTAGTCACAAGGATAAATATTAGATTACATTAATTAGTAACTATTAAATTATATAGATGTTACCTTCATATTTGTCAATTTAGTACTAGATCAAACACAGAGTGATAGATGCCACCTCACTTATTCCGAAGTGATAATTATTAAATTCATGAATTAGTAAGCTTGTTCTTGTATAAATTTTGATGATGCACAAAATAAGTTATGCACAATCCTTAATATTAATGGTGATGGGTCAAGTCCAAGGGCCCAACTCATGTTATAAAATTCGGTACGAATTTATAGCTCAACTCCTAGAAGTCCAGCAAATCTAGCCTAATGTAGTCAACTCGATCAAGCTCATCAAGCTCAAGGAGCTACTACATCAGCAGGGAGCATGCAAGGTCATCCAAGAGCCTCTTCCTAGCCACTTTGAAGTAAGTGTTATCCAAGAGCCTCCTTATCACCACCTTGGAGTAAGCGTCATCCCAAATGCCTCTTCCAAGCCACCCTGAAGTAAGGGTCATACCAAGAGCCTCATCCTCGCCGTCTGGAGAGAGTCAACATTCTCTCATCCTTTGACCAAGTCCTTTAGAGAGCATCATAACTTTCTTGCCCGTTGAGGAGATGAGAGGTCACCAAGCTATTTAATTACTATTAAAGTCGCCACAATCTGTTATGACTATTAAACGACCACAACTCGTTATGCCCGCTTGATTAGCTATTTAAGTAATATTCATTATGAGACGACTACAAAATGTAAGTCTTGCCAACACTTGGGGGGCAACACACTCAACTAGGCAAATCTCTATTCTCTCTCATAGCTTGTTAACACTTCACACCAGAGTTAATAAAATATCCGACAACCATAGTCATTCAAAGTGGACATAGGTCACGTTGGTCAAGCCACTATAAATCTTGTCTTCATTCTCTCTACTTATCTATTGCATTTATACTGTTTACTTTACAGGTGGTGTGCAAATCAATTTGTGCATCATCAGTTTGACGTCTATGAGAATGACAAAATTCTCACCTAATTAATTTTCTTGTTGTACCAATGACGATTACCACCAGATCCATGAATCAGCCTGAAGACAATTCAGCACGAGAGGAAGAGGTTGCTCCTCCACCAACCAAACCCATTCCGAATGCACAACAGATACTAGAAACAATGCAGCAGCTTGTAGCTTAGAACCAATAGATTTTGCAATTGATGCTCGCTGAAACAACAAGGAGAACCACAACTTGTGATACCCCAAGCCCTGTGTGTTGAGGAGCTCTCCACCTAGGCACCCTCTTGGGTGCCCCACACAGGGGAGCTCTTCCTTAAAACTATAAGGAAGCTCCGCCTCCTCCTCTAGGTCCCCATTCCCATGGTGGAGACCCTCATTTCCAAGAGGATGAGAGCATGAATCAAAGTGTAGAAAACATAAGTCATTTTCAAAGGAGCCCCCAATCACTGGGACTAAAAAATAAAAGAGGTGCACCATCAACTGGGCAACGCCTTCAACGTCATGAAGGCACAAAGACTAAAAACTGTGGAGTACCTTGTAAGGCGAACAGACACACCCTTCGTACTTGACGTAGTGAACTATCCACTTTTTCAGAAGTTCAAAATGCCATTCGTCAAAACCTTTGATGGTACGAAAGATCTAGTTGATCACCTCGCAACCTATAAGACCTTAATTCAGCTGCACAATATCCCCAACGAAATTATGTGCAGGGAATCCCCAACTACCTTGAAGGGATCATCGCGACAATGGTTTGCCAAACTCACCTTGGCCTCCATAGGCTCCTTCGCCGAACTGAGTCATTTTTAAAGGAGCCCCCAATCACTGGGATGAAAAAATAAAAGAGGTGCACCATCAATTGGGCGACGTCTTCAACATCTTGAAGGCACAAAGACTAAAAATTGTGGAGTACCTTGTAAGGCGAACAGACACACCATTCGTACCTGACGTAGTGAACTATCCACTTTCCGAGAAGTTCAAAATGCCATCCGTCAAAACCTTTAATGGTACGAAAGATCTAGTTGATCACCTCGCAACCTATAAGACTTTAATTCAGCTGCACAATATTCCCAACGAAATTATGTGCAGGGAATCCCCAACTACCTTGAAGGGATCATCGCGACAATGGTTCGCCAAACTCACCTTGGCCTCCATAGGCTCCTTCGCCGAATTGAGTAGATCCTTTATAACACAGTTCATTGGTGGATGTTGCCAGTAGAAGCCTGCCACCCATTTGCTCAGCATGAAACAGGATCAAGACGAGAGTTTGAGGAGTTAGCTCCAAATCGAGGAGCCCAATGGAAAAGTCACCATGACTGCCTTCTTAGGAGGCATTTGCTAATTGAATTTCATCTTTTTAGTAATGAAACGACCACTAAAGAGCATACCAGAACTATTGGCAAAAACTAAAAAATATATGAAAGTTGAGGAAATAAACAGGTCAAAGCGAGGTGAATCATCTCGCGGATCACTAAAAGTTTGACCTACTTCTGCTCTGCTCTCTAGCGGGTCGCCAAAAAAGTTTCGCTTATCTCTGCTTTGCTCTTAAGAAGGCAGTCTATGTCCAACTTAGCAGCTCTCTCGCGGCTTACCAAAAAAGTTTGGTCTATCTCTGTTATGCTCTCAAATAGGCATCCTATCATTAGTTTAGCGGCTCTTTAACTGGTCGCCAAAAAAGCTTGGCCTATCTCTGCTCTGCTCTACTCTCAAGCAGAAAGCCTATCTCTAGCTTAGTGACTCTCTCACTGGTCTCCCAAAAAGCTTAGTCTATCTCTGCTTTACTTTCAAGCAAGGAGCCTATCTCTAGCTTAGCACTCTCTCGCGGGTCTCCAGAAAAGCTTAGCCTATCTTTGTTCTACTCTTAAGCAGACAGCCTATACCTCCAGTTTAAGGAATCTCTCATGGGTCGTCAAAAGCTCGATCTAAAAAGATGTGACTCACTCATGAACAATCCTCAAACTCTATATTTGCTCTCACGCAAGCAGCCTGTCTTTCTCTCTAGGTAATCATGTTAGGTATTTTGATGTTTGGAATAACATTTTTTTGTCATGTCTAGGTAGGCTCTTGAAACTCAGGTCGTCTACAATCCGAGAGACTACATTAAATTGAATGTCAATAATCGGGCCTCATCCATCTGGCACTTGCTTATGGGTACTAGCGTGCCTCCTGGTCACGAGTAGCATTTGTCAAAACCACCTAAAGGCTCCCCTGCCTGTGCTTGCCTCCAAACATCGCACCTCCATAGACGCCTCTCTATTGGCACCCAAAGCCTGGGATGCCTAGCCAGTGGTGCCTAGCACACCTCTGGCAGCACCGTTGGAGAGATCACTTGGGAGGCATCATCCATCCTTGCCACCTTAGGAGGAGGAGGGTTTCTACCAGAAAGGTGGGACCCAATCACCTTTCTATCTATTACTGCCAAGAAAATGAAGGGTTATTTAGATGAAAAGTACCAAGTAAAGGGGAAAAGTAGGGAGCATGAGTCTCGCTCAAAGTATAAGCTCCATGAAACTCGACGAAAGAGGCATCCTCATGGTGCACCCTTCTCCACAATACTAGAAAACACAATAAAACCCTCCAACCATTGAGCGAAAATCTCCCCGGTGTCAGCGAAAAGTAGTACAAAACATGACAAATAAAAGGAGACATGGGGAACCTGAGCCCAGCCTCAAGCATATCCTCATAGATGATAAGGTCACCAAAGTGGTCATCGCAAGCGAGCTCACCCATCTCAGCTCGACGGCACAGGACAATGGGAAAAATGTGGTAGGTGGAGACAATCTACAAAATATCAGCATCTGAATTTAAAGTACTATAAATAGTACTCACTTTTGATCCATCATCGTCGAGAGCTACCTTGCCTCGGTACTTTTTGTTGTGAGGGGCCAAAGTATTGCCTGAGCCATTACTAGGGAGGCTTTGAGAAGTTACACTCGGAGGAGTCGGATCATCACTACCAAAAGTGTCCGGTGTAATATGTCTTTTGACTCCAGAACCAGGCTCGCCCAAAGCGCTCAAGGCAGCCCCAGACTCGCTCAAGGCACAAGCTTGCTTGCCAAAGCATCCCAAATCAGCGCCCAAACTACTTAGATTAGCATGCCCAGCTGTCTGGTCACCCAAATCAGCTACCTAGAACCGTTCGCGCAATTGCCTACTTGCTATTTTGATTGTAATTTTTTCTTTGTTACTCCAAATGGGGCCCGTAATATATCAAATTGAAGCTCTCGACGAGCTCTACAAGACATATAGCCCTTGGCTGTGATTGATCCTGTTAAAAGTCCAAAAAAGGCCTATAGAAAGATGTTTTGTCCTCCTAAAGTTTTTTCAAAAAAAAAAAAAAAAATTCTGCAAAATCAGTACACTGGTTGCTCGCCCAGAACACTGCCTACTCGTGCAGAAGTTGCCTGCTCGCCCAATTCACGCGCTATTTTGACCGCTCCCTACTCACTATTTTGATAGTAACTTTTACTCGGTTATCCTAAATGGGCCTTATAATATATCTAATTAAAGCTCTCGGCGACCCCTACAATACCCCAAAGCCTTTGGCTGTGATTGATGCTGTTAAAAGCCCGAAAAGATCCTAAAAACACATGTTTTGGCCTCCCAAAGTTTTTTTAGTTATGCCGGTCAGCCAAAAATTCAAACTCAAACTTATTGCCCTCCTTTCCAAGTTCCATTAGACGCAGGGCATTGGGGTGAAAATTATGGGCCAAGGCCAAGGGCCTAACTCATGATATAAAGTCTGATCCGAGTTTATAGCCCAACTCTCAGAGGTCCAGCGAATCCAGCCTAATGTGGTCAACCCAGTCAAGCTTATTAGGCTCAAGGAGCTACTACATCAGCATGGAGCATGCAAGGTCATATAAGAGCCTCCTCCTAGCCACCAGGGAGTAAGGGTCATCTAAGAGCCTCCTTCTCGCCACTTTGGAGTAAGGGTCATCCTAAGAGCCTCATTCAAGTCACCTTGGAGTAAGCATCATCCCAAAAGCCTCACCCTCGTCGCCTAGATAGAGTCAACCTTCCCTCATCCTTTGACGAAGTCCTCTAGAGAGCATCATAATTTCCTTGTCCGTTGAGGAGAGGAGAGGAGAGGTCGTTGAGCTATTTAATTACTATTAAAGTCGCTCCAATCTGTTATGACTATTAAACGACCCTAACTTATTATGGCCACTTGATTAGCTATTTAATTAATATTCATTATGAGGCGACTATAAAATGTAAGCCTCGCCAACATTTGGGGGGAAACACATTCAACTAGGCAAATCTCTATTCTCTCTCATAGCTTGTAAACACTTCACACCTGAGTTAATAAAATATCTGACAGCCGTAGCCATTCAAATTAGATGTAGGCCGAACCACTATAAATCTTGTCTTATTTCTTTCTACTTATCTATCGCATTTTATACTGTTTACTTAACAGGTGGTGTGCAAACTAATTTGTGCATCATCAAATGAAATTATCTTAAAAAATGTACAAAAAACTCCCCAAAATAACACCACATATACAAATACCTCAAAATAATAGCACGTGTAATTTATCACCATTGTCACCATTCAAATCTATAACACAACATAATTATAAAGAGCAATGCTCTAAGGACCTAATTTACTGACCTAATTTGCTGACCTAAGTCATTGTGATATTTGGATTGACTGTAGACCCCATCAAATATTAAAATTTGGTGTTGATCCAATGAATCCTATGAAGCCATATTATTATGTCAGCGAATTGGGTCAAAATTTTAGGTCCAATAACATTATTTAATTATAAACTCAATTACTAAATTTTCAATCCAACCTATGTAATAAATATTTCAAGAAAAAACAAACTAATATTAACATAACATAATTAAATTTATAATCTTTAAGCAATAAATACAATCAACCAAAATTTTCTCATTATAAAACTCATGAATTTATCACCACCATTCAACTACAATGACAATATAATTATAAATTCAATAACCAAATGTCCAATCCCCACATGTAAATATACACAAAAACACACCCACACCTTTTTTTTTTGTTACCGACAAACCCTTCTAATTAATGATTGCTATTGTTAGAAATACAATAATGTAAGTCTTTAAGATAAAATAGTAATAAATTATAGTCTAATTAAAAATTAATGTTAGAAAATTGTCAAAATTCCTCATAATTATTTTCTTAATTCTTTTCTAATTAAGTTTCTAGAAGGATGAAAACTCGTTCACATAATCCTGAAAAGTAATAAAAAATATCATATTCAACACCACACAATCATCGCCCACCCACACACCCATACTGCCATCCATGTATGCAAAAGAAGGATAAAAAATCCTAATCAACTATACTAATTATTTTTCTTTAAAAATTTAGCAATTTCCTTTGAAAGAAGACTCCAAAAAAATATTAATCCATTTACACCATTTATATACTTAGTAAAATAAAATCAAAACAAAAGTTGAATCATCTTACAATGGGTCTTTTTTTTACCACAATTTATATCCTTAGAAAAAATTAAACCTGGTGGCATATCATAATCCAAAAGAAATAGTGCTTGATACTAAATTAGATCATGAATTAAAAGCAAAAGAAATGGTGTCAAACAATGTGAATTAAAAGCAAAACAAATAATGTTTGCAAAAGAAACCCAAAACCTATTTTGTTTACTTTTGGGGGAGAGGAATTTATTCCAATAGTTATGGATGACAATTTTTTAAGTTTCAATTACTATGTGGTAACTGTAAAACTCGGGTAAATTAGAATTTTTTTAAAAAGGGCAAAATGTTAATTTGTTACTAAAATGCGCATTTAAAATATGTGTTCTCTTGAGCTCTTATGACACAACGGACTTCGCTGTTGGATTCCTATCGCAAAATCTAGTCAACCAGACTAATTTCGTTGAATTTTAAGATAGTTATATTTTTTACGTTTTATGAGACGACTAGGTGTTGAATGACCCCACCAACGTTCCCAAAAGCGAAAAATATAAAATTTTCTTATAATTGAATTAAAGTTCTAATAAAATTAATTTGAACTTAAATCGGGAAGAAATAAATCATTTCGAGACGAAAACGAACCCGAATAAGTAAGGGCGTGTGACATGATCTGAGCCAAGCCTCGAAAATTATAAATAGGAACTAAAATCATATATTTGGCACAAATATCTTTTACTTTTTCCGGTCTTCAACCTTGGAAAGAAAGAGGGAGAGACAAGGGAAAAATCCAATCTCTCTTATTCGATTCACGGAATTTCATCGGTCGAAATCCGTTGAGCCAAGAGTTAAAGTTGACCACCTCGACAAGAGCTACACAACCACACAAAAAACGAAAGATTTCACCAAAGATCCAAAGGAGGTGGTTTGGGGATATCAAGTTTTGGAGGGTGGGTTGGTGTTCTTGGAAGCTCTACTACTTGATTCATGCTTCAAGAGGTAGGGTTCCCTCCTACTCCGGTTCATTTCTAACTTATGGTGTCCATAGAGGATGGTTAGGTATATATGGAACCTATAACTTGTCTATTATTATGGAAATGAGAAAATGAGTATAAAAATGAATCCACCCCCTGCCGTGCTTGCCTGTAGTGGGCGGGCAGGTAGTTGGAAGGCTACTGCACGGGGACGTGCAGCCCTAAGGGGGTGGATTGTGATATCCTGGTATCCCACATCGGTTAGGAAAAGGAAAGTTGCTGGGTTTATAAGTACGCCTTCACCTTACATGACATAAGGCCTTTTCCCAGGGGTATTGGGAGGAACAAAACTGTGAGGGCTAGTGGGCCCAAAGCGAAAAATATTATGTCATGTAGAGGGTGGGGTGTTACAGATGTACTTCATCAATGATGAATGTTTTACACACATGCCTTGTATTGTGTTGTGGGTGCCGGTGAGAGCTTGGGTTAAAATGCATGAATGAGTTTCATCGCATATAATGGTACGACATCGTAGAATTTCAACCTTGAATCATATGTTCCTGTTTAAAATTGATAAATGTTGTTGATTGTTTCATGTGTACATTCCGTATGCATTTAGGTGGGAAGTAGCCTTTATAGGAGATACTCTATTGAGCGTAGTTCACCCTATATGAAAAATAATTTCAGGTGTGGGATATACGTCGGTGGAGGGATCTCATTCGGGGAAGAAAGGCCGACTTGTGCCCTTTGACCTTGGTTTTTGTAAAAATTTTATGAAAAACATAGTTTTTGATATGTAGATCTATAAAAATGATTGTAATAGAACTTTTATTATTCATGTTTGATGTATAAGTTTGGGTTAGTTTTGGAAAGGTTTGGAATGGATTGAAAATGAAAAACAGGTTAAACATGCAATTCTGGATAAACCGTAACGGTACGATGTTGTCCAGTAGGGTACGCATACCGGTACTCTTTCCAAAAATAAAAAATGTTAATTTTTTCACTATGCTTTCGGACTTTGATTCCTTTAGTCCCAATGATACAAATGAACATTAAATGAGGTATACTGAGACACATTGGACCTCGGTTGGATTAAATGATTAAAGGAACACAGGTTACACGTGTGGGTTATAATCCCGATTAAGGTGATACGATTGACATAATGTCGGGACGTGCGCAAGAATGATTATTTCCGCTGGTTGATGGGTGGTCAACAGTTAATAAAGGACCCCCAATTTTGGGGCATCACAGGTTGGTATCAGAGCATGGGCCATAGATCTTATATGAGCCTTGTGAGAAATGAGTCTATCATTTTTCATTGTGAGAATGAAAGAGGTTTAGAGTCCATGGTGTAGCTTTGGCTCTGATACCGTCAGTGCTTGGTATCAAAGCATAGGTATACGATTTACCTAAGGCTTGATGGGCATTGGGTCTAGACCACTGTATTCATTGTGCATTTCATGTTATGTGTCTTACTTGCAACTCACAACTACTGTAATACACAGTCTGATGGCCATAGCCATTTCCTCCAAACCAATTCAATCAAAAAACATGGATAATGAAATTTGGGTGCTACAAAAAACTGAAATTACAACAAAACATAAAATGTCCACCAATTCTTGATTGAATAAGAAGTAGACTATCTTGAAGAGAATGATTTAGAGGAAACCAAACAAAATGAGGAGGAATCCAACACACCTACTTTCAACATTTCCAACAATTGTCACTCCTTCAAAAAACCACACTCTGAGAACTAAAATGAAATCAATACATAAATTTAAAAATGACTATAGCTCAAGAAAAATAAAACTTAGAAGCCAAATAGCTTAATCCAAATAGAAGACTGGATCGGTGACCATCGTCGTTGTTTGATAATTTGACTGGTGATGACAACCTTTATGTATTTTGTCCTTTACACGATGGCATCTCAGTACGTTTAACTTGATTTCAACTTCTTTCAATTCTTTGGCCATTCTAGGATTATAATTTATGCTTCAAATGGAGAAAATGGGAGAGAGATTAGGCAGAGAGGCCAGAGAAGAGAGATAAGTGAGAGGGAGTCGATGGAGACAGAGATGTGAGGAGAGTGGGAAGAGAGAGAGATTAGGTAGAGGAGTGAATAGGCGAATGTGAGACTAAAAGAGAGATGTATATTTGTGAGAGAGTGATAGATGGGTAGAGATAAGAGTCTAGAGTCCAATCTTGAATGAGACTTGTACAAAATTTTTTGGGCAAAAAAAAAAATAGAGATTAATTAGGATCGTCAGATCAATAATACTGAATCAATCTAAGGAGCGAAAAGTTCAGGACAAACCAAGCTAGCTACTTTATTATATAGATGTTAGATGTAGGGATAATGAGATTGAGTCTTAAAAGGAGTTAAGAAATGATGGAGATGGATGAAAAACCTAAAAATAATGTTGGGAGGTTGAGTCTTAGAAGGAGTCTGGACGTAATGGAGATGGATGATAGAAGTGGAGATAATGCATGCAATTAGAGATATGTGATAATAATCCTAATTAGAGATAAATTTAGTTCAAATAAATATCCAAAATGATCTTTATTTGAGAAAAGATTGGATGGAAAATATGTATTGACCAACAATATTTCTACACGTCAGATTTAAGGAAGTTAAATATAAAAAATTTGAGAAAATAGGATTAAGGCTTTGGAGCTCATTGGCCACCAACTACATTGCTATAGTATATTGGATAAACAGATTTATCCATTGAAATTGTGGTGAAAAACACTTGCTTATAGTATTACTCTCTCTTAAGATTAAAAATTTATTTTCAAATTAAATTTAAGTACAACCCCCTAAAGTTTCAATCAAATTGTGAATTCTTTTTTTCAATTTCTAACAAAACAAAATTTATTATTTATAGTCAAAATTATTTGCCAATCCTAGTGTCATAAAATTTTGTCCTATTGCATCATCGAGGATGTAGTAGGTGCTAGGTGGATGATATCAGTATGACAGATTACTTATCATGATTTTGAAATGAAATTAAACATGTAAACATACTAAACATCAATAAAAAAAACCTTTTTATATAATTAAGACCAAAAAAGTAAAACATAAAAACTGCAATAAATAAAATCGATCTGAATGTAGACTAGGAATGGAAATTGAAATTTTAGATCAGTGCTTGCGTTTGACTCTATGTCCTTAAGATATATTTCGCCCCCACACTAGTGCTAATGGAAATCTCAACGTCTACCTCCTAGGATACAATGATCTTCTCTCAAACAAAAGTAGCACTTCAATTTGTTTGACAAATGTAATGACTATGGTAATCATGATTTTTTGCCAGTATCGAATGCTGTTGCATCTAGGTTATTTATTGATGCAGAGGTGATTGTTTGTAATAGCTACCACTACTAAGATGCAACCTAGAAGACACCATTCAAGTCTGCTCATTCATGAACAAATACAAAATTCAAATCCAAATCAGTTTGAATTTTGAATTCCAATGGGCTGAAATTAAAACCCAAGTTAAGAAAATAAGGACCCATTTAAAAAATGATTTTTTTTTTCAAAAAGATAAAGTTGGATTTGAACCGAATCCGCACCTAAGCCTGGCCAAGTCGGGGTGGGACAGGTGGTAGTGGCGTACGTGTTGTTAAACCCAAGCCCATTGGGGTTCTCTCCCATCCACAAAAAGGGGTGCCCCTTGGGGTCCAACCCTTAGAGAAAACTTGTATTGTATATTTTCATCAACTTTTCCTTGCCCAACCAATTTGGATTGACGTCAAATCCCATATTGTCCCAACCTCTATTTTCACATTCTAAGATGATCACTTTTGAGCATATTTTCTTATTCACATCTTACTTGATTTGAGCAAGTGAATATATTATGTTATTCTCCTTGTAGAGTAGAACATGAACCAAAAAAAGTTACTCAAAGCAATGAGTGGGTTTCACATTAAATTAGGCTCAAAGTAGACAAAAAATCTATTATTGTCCAACAACCCTCCATATAAATGAAAAAATGGCTGTTAGTATGAAAATAATAATGCTGACACAATACAAAAAGTATATCTTGTAGGGATCGTGCATCGACATAGGTAGCTTGTGGCTTTGAACCTTCCTTAATGAAAGTTCATCGGACTTATCAGCAAAATAGTAATCATGATGTCTTGAACTATTCAGTTGTTTGAGTAAATCTAATTGAATAGACTTCACACAGTCTCTTTCCTACTATAATTGGTTCTCATGATTGTGTTCATTTTGACCCTTAGCAACTTTTGATTTTCACGAGTGTTTTAGAATTCAATCTTTACAAATTCTCATAGAAATGAACTCTGCACACTTATGTAGGTAACTCCTATTGAGAATATCTTGCAATAACCCACTTGGATTTTCAAGATAAAAGAATCATTAAAAATAGAGCTTACCCTAAAAAATCTGCAGGCATCACTAGTTTCTTATAGGAATTGGTAGATGAGATTATCTCCTTAGTGATTCTTTTGAATCACACATAATTTAGCTGTCCTTTTGAACCTAGATCTTGGGATCTATAGTCAGTTAGGTTCGATTTCCGTTAAGGTGACTCTTAAGTCATATACTTTAGTCCCATTCCACTTGATGTGCAATTAATTTGCTTTCTTTTCAAACTTTTGAAAAAATACAGCACTTCACATGTAGTATCTTTTCACTAGATTATACACGAGGAATCACACACTAGACCTAGAGGGGAGGGTGAATAGGTTATTAAAAATTTTGTTTGGACAAACACCAATTTTAACTCAATTCAACTTCAATTACCTCCTCTCACAATGATATGTCAATTTAAGTGAGAAACCTTTTTAAATCACCATAACCCAAAACACTCATGCAGATTAGTGTATTGATTTTAACATTTTTTTTTATTAACACTCAATCGCACACAGTGATCCCAACCAAGGCAACCCAAACCCAATCAAACAACTATAAGTGATATGTAGATTCAAACAATCAATTCATCAAATACATAGTGCGTGTGTGTACATCAAATCGAAAGTGTATATGTAAAACAATAAATAACACAAGTGATTTATTGATGCATAAAACCTTGGGAAAAACAACGGGGAGCTTTTTCAGTTCACCAAAGCCTAATCCACTAGCCCAAATCAATCTATAAGTACTTGATACTTATACCTCAATCAATCCACATGGCTAGATGCTCCTTTCCTTCATAGATGTCTCTGCCTAAGGCCCTTCTTCGACGTTATGGGCTAGCTTCACTTGAACTCTCTGCTGCATGGTTTGTTTAGGTCTCGAGCAATCTTCAAGGCTTTACACTTAAGACTCTTGGTTTGCACACACCAATGGGTTTATCACCAACAAAATCATTAACTATAATTTTTGAGGTTGGGTAGAATCTCTAGTGTTAGCCTTTAGGGTCTTAGGGATCTATGTAGTGGTGGAAACTCTCAAGTTTGAAAGATAGTTTTTCTCTCTTCAAAAACTAACAAGATGATTAACCTAGATGTGAGAAAGAATATCTCTTTTTATAGGTTAGGAATAAGGTTAGTCTTAGTAAATAAGAAAATTTAGAGTCGCGAACAACCGCTCAATTGGTGAAAGGGTGATCATAGGGTGGTTGTCGTTGGAGTCGAAACAATGTTTCAAACATGACTAGGGTAGGCACTACTCGAGCGACCATGAGCATCGCTTAGCGACCATGAATCCTTTCGAGCGAGCTTATAGAACAAGCCTTGTACTACCTTTCGTTGCATTTTCCCATTTCCTTTCCTAAGTCACAAAGAGATCACTTTAGCGAAGGCTAGCGAGCATAAACTGGTCCCTTCAGGTATTTAAGCATAAAATCATACAAAAACTTATCCTCTTGAACACCAAAGGGTGTTGCTCAAAAAGGGGTTCGATTGTAACTCAAACTATGTTTTCAAAACCCAAAATAATTTAGAATTTTTTTTAAAAATCACATAGGAGTCATAATCAAATCCTTCCAATTTCATTTTCATCCTAATCAACCTAAGTTAAATTAACTAAGGGTTTATCTTAGGTGTTTAGGTTATTACCTTTGTCCTAAAATAAAGGTGCTTACAAAGGTTGAATGATGTAATTTTGACGCCTGATCTCGTCCCTTCAATAACACTTTCAAATATTGAACTTGATAGCATCATGACCATAAAATAGGTTGAGATTTTACAATGGAATGTATCAAATCAGTCAATTACAAATATGATATAATAATCTTCCCATTTGGCAATTTCGTGAAAAAACACACAAGTTAGAATTAAGATTACAACTAAAAACCAGTGAACAAAAGAATTGTAAACTAATCTCAACTCTCATCCATACATCCTAAATCTCTATCTAGTACAAGGATCTATTTAATTTGATGACGCTTGAGATTGTAGTTCTGCCCATCATCACTCAAACCAAAACCTCGTGAAAAACATCATATGTTAGCGAAATACATTACATAATCATAGGAATTAAAAACACGAAGTTAAGCGCAGGCCATAAATATGTATATATCATGCAAGTGCAAATATGTAACATGTTAGGAACTAACTTGCCTAATATGCTTGAGAACCTATTGATTTTTTGTTACAAAATACATTAGGTTCTCCCTCTTAGTTGGTGTTCACAAGTAAAATACAAGTGAAAGTAAACAAGGAAAAATGTGTGATTTCATGCCAAGTTTACAAATTTTACTTCTCTTGAGTATTTAAACAAACTCCCATTTTCTATGTTCACATGCACCATATCTGGCCTACTCAAGAGTAAATCTCCCTGATTTCTCCCATATGTACCCAAAATATTCTTCCCCTTTTTGTCACAAATGTCAACCTAATGACAACATGCAACAAGCATGGTACAGAACCAAGTTACCAGACATATTCTTATCTTATTTGTTAAAAATTTCAATCCAATGACAACATATAACAATCATGACATAGAATCATAGTATAACAAGAAGGTATGAATGCATAACAATTAGCCAAATCATGCAAGCAAACTAATAAATGGACAAACAAGACATAAAAATCAAAGTCAAATATGATTAGACATCAATGAACAAGACTAAAAGTGTGCCACAATAACAAAAAAATAGAGCTGGAAGTGAAAAGGATTAAAAGGCATAGCTCAAATGACTCCAAGGCTTGATCCATTCGTCCAAAAAGGGGTGTCTCAGGCTGCTTTCTTAGAAGTGCAATGGATTAAAAGTAGTGACCGGATAACCTAAAGAATTCAACTACTTATTCCCAATGGTTCTCAACTACTTCTATAGCCTCAAAATCATGCATAAGTGTATGTACAACCTAAATGCAACTATATGCACATTTAGGAATGAAATTGGATGCAAGTGTAATGCAATTTTCAAATTGAACATATAAATGCTCAATGTCAAAAATCATGAAAATTACACATGTTTACATTATAATAACTCCATACAAATTTCATCATCTCATTACATTACTCTAAGGAATATTAAGAAATATAGAATAAATTTCATGCATCCTAGAGCAATGTTTCCTTCACTTAGTTCAATTTCACTCACACATGTTCAAATTTTGTTCATCCTTGACTAATTCAAGTATATGTGTGAAACCAAACTCCAACATAATTAGGATTCCATTTAGCTCAAATCCTTAGTAAGATTTTCATGAAACCCTAATGCATCATCTAAGTGAATACATGACCAGTTAGTGAGCATCCTAAATATTTACTTTTTGATAACTCCCCCTTTCTTTTGTCCCTTCTACTGTTATGCCTTCAATCACATGATTATGAATTACATACTTTAAATGTATGCTTCTAAACATGATTAACATGAGTTCTCTGAGCTTAATAAATGAGAAAATTTCAATTACACATAAGTACTCTTACAATTCAAGTGCAATTGTTTTTAGCCATTTATTTTTGTCTCACCTTTTAAATTTGGCCACATTGGAATCTTATCTAACAATTGGCCCTCGATATCTTTTAAGGGATTGGGGTTTAACTAACCTTTAGCCATGTGTTCACCTATCAATAACACTTAGAGTCCTTTAAGATCATTAATAATGTAAACTAATCAAACTCTAAGTGTGTAGGTGAATGACATGTGTGTACTTCGTTTTGAATCTTTTAAAGGTAAACACTATACAAGCACGCTAGGAGGAATAAGAGTTTGACTAATGAATCATGCAATCAAATTTATGCCACTAAGTTCTCTATCTCTTAATATGACTCGTAGCAATGCACATTTTAGCTTTGATTTTAGGATGGAACAATTCCAATACAAATCAAGGTGTGAATTACCATGATCATGAACAAAGAAAATAAACAAAAGAAAATATTTTTTATTTTTCTTTTCTAATTTTTTTATATTTTTCAACTAAACAAATATAATGAAAAATATGCATAAACATGCAATAAACAAAGAAAAGAACAAGTAAAGCAATTATCATTAAATCTAAAAATGAATGTCAAGCTTGATATCAAAACTATTTTTGAAGTTTCCAATTTCTTTTGTTTTTGGGGTTTTTCATTCTTCTATTGTTTTTGAAATTTTCTCACAGAAAAATAAATCAAAATAAACAAAGAAAAAATATATACAATGTATGACCCTAGGGTTTTTGATGAAATGTATGATAGATTGCCTAGGTCTATACTTTCTCACCTCACCTACCTCTTAGGTGCCATGACCTTGTTGGAAGCACTTTGGGCATCCAACTTGGTAGAGAAAGTGAGCCTCTTAAAGTCTTCACATCTCACCACACTCGTTTTCCCTTAAAATCTCTTGGGTTAGCTCAGAAAATAGGTGGAGAACTCTATCTCTTGATTTCACTTTGGAGTCTCTCTTGGGCCGAAGGAGTGTGAGCCTACTAAATCCATGAACTCTTCCTCATCTTCTTGAGAGGAAGTATCCTCTCTCGTTGTCAACTCAATCTCACTTTATCTCCTCTCTATGGTAATATCTTTCTTATTTCAATTTGGACATTCTCAAGCCTTAAGTCCAAACCCTTGACATTTGTAGCATTGAGGTCATTTCCCCCTAATTCTTCTCCTCCCTTTCTAGGAGACTTAGGTCTACTAGAATTTTCTTTTGACCTTGAGGACTTGACACCACTAGTCGTCACATATCTGTTGAACTTTTATGCAAGATAAGCTATGTCCTCTTCTCCTAATCGGGGTGAATTTGATTCATCTCCTTTTTCTCTAATAAAGCACTGGCCATGCCCTTAGACTTGGGCAGTTGAAGATTCATTTATAAAGTCAAAATAGACCCAACTAGGTCTTCTATCGACATTGTCTCCAGATTGACTACGATTTCCAAGGCCGTCATCTTAACATGAAACCTCACCGGTAGAGATTTCAAGATTTTCCATTTGATCACGGAGTCATCATACTTGATACCCAATGTGAGGGATGAATTTATAATATCACACAATTTAGCATAAAAATCGTTAAAATTTTCATCCCCGTGCATTTGAAAAATCTTGAATTGAGAGGTGTAGCTTTGGAGATGAGACATCTTTAATGAAGGTGTTCCTTCGTGGGAAACTTGTAAGATGTCTCATGCCTCTTTTGAAGTCTCACAATTGGAGATCCTCTCGAACTTGTCATTTTTCATGGCATGGAATATCGCATTCAAGCATTTTGAGTTCCACCTCTCAAACTCATACTTGGTTTTAGACTAAGTCTTTAGTAATTTTGGTTCAACAATGACCTTCAATCGGTGCATTGGACATCGGAGGGCTCCAACTCTATGGCACAGAAAACCAAACACGTTCATCAATCAATTTTGGAAACGCCCTCATTCAAGCTTTCTAATATGCGTAGTTTGTACCATCAAAGAGCGTTGGTCATGCTATTGAACCTCTTTCTTTTTGAGATTCCATTAATAACCAACCAGTAGTTATAATGAATCTCAAATCACAAAAATTAGGGCAAATAGGCAAATATGCAATTTGTGCCTACACTAAGTGTAATTCAAGGATAACTTTGCTCTGATATCAATGGTGGGAAAAATATAGCACTTCACATGTAGGATCTTTACACTCGATTATATATGAGGAATCACACACTAGACCTAGAAGGGGGAGGGAGAGAATAAGTTATTAAAAATTTTGCTTGGAGAAACATTAATTTAAGCCATTCAACCTCAATTGTCTCTTCTCACAATGATATATAAATTCAAGTGAGAACCCCTTTTAAATAACCACAACCCAAAACACCCATGTAGATTAGTGTATTGATTTTATCAATTTGTTAAGTAACACTCTATCTCGCATGTGATCCCAATCAAGGCAACCCAAACCCAATCAAGCAACTATATGTGATATGTAGATTCAAACAATCAATTCATCAAACACATAATGTGCGTGTGTCCATCACATCACAATTGTATACGTTGAAACGATAAATAACACAAGTAATTTGTTGACAAAGAACCACTTCTCAAAAAAATTCGTGGCGAACCTTCTCGATTAAGCAAAGCCTAATCTAGTAGACCTAAAGTTAATCTATAAGTACTTGAGACTTATACCTCAACCAATCCTCATGACTAGATCCACCAAAGATGACTAGCTTCACTTGAACTCCCCACTACACGATTCGTTTAGGCCTAGAGCAATCTTTAAGGCTTCACACCCAAGACTCTTAGTTTGAACACACCAATGAATTTATCACCAACAAGATTTTCAAATCCAATTTGTGAGGTTGGGTATAATATCTAGTAGTAGCCTTTAGGGTCTTAGAGGTCTAGGTTGTGGTGGAAGCTTTCAAGGTTGAAAGATAGTTTCCCTCTATTCAAAAAATCAGAAGAGGCTTAACCTAGATGTGGGAAAGGCTTTCCCTATTTATGAGTGTAGAATAAAGGTAGTCTTAGTAAATAAGAAAACTTCGATTCAAGAATGATCGCTCCATTTGTAAACCCCCATATTTCTATCGTTATATAGTAACGTACTTATGCTACGGAACTGTTAATATAATATATATTGATGTATGTATGAATTATGTGGATGGCAAGATTAGATATAAAAAATATTAGTTGAGGTAATAAAGTATGTTGTAGAAGTTGGAAGCATTCCAAAGTGAAAGCACACTTAGGGAGAATTTGAATAAGAAGGAGCTTAGATACTGCCTTAATGTTTGCATCATGACTTTTCATTTTGATGTTCATTTGATCTGAAATTTTGACAGTAGATCGTATACTGCTAGGGCTACAAAATAGTATTTCAAGAAAATTTTCTAAATCGACCTCTAAATAGGTCAAAACTGCATTGGCAGTTACAGAAGAAACTGAGAAAACCATTCGAACGTTAAAGTCCGTTCGAAAGACTGTTCTCTTGTCTGATGGAAAATGAAAAAGCACTGGGAGCAACCAACATTTGAAATTCAAGGGACGTTCAAACGTAAAGTTCCGTTTGAACGGTAACGACGAATCTGAACATTAGAATTAGGTCGGTTGAGATATTTTTTTCCTCTATAAATACGTAAGGCCGCCTCCTTCAGCCTCCAAACACCATTTACAACCCTAGGAAGTCTTGAGAAACAAGAGAGAAAGGGGAGAAACACAAAATCAAAGGGGATTCTCATCTTTAAGTGAATCAAAAACTCAAGTTCTTCAAGAATTCCAAGGAAGAAAAAGGTAAGGGAATTCTTCCACTCTTTTCCATTGATACTTAGGTTTATATGTATACATGTTTTGACTCTCAAGCTTATATATATGTATTGAAATCCTTGTTTCTTGATTTTTATTGCAAATCTTACCATGTTAGATGAAAATTATAACTTGATGTTCATTAAACCTTTGTTCTTAACATCCAAACACTAGTTTTTCAAGAAGTATGAATTTTTCTTCTTGTTGTTCTTGATTCATAAACTTGATATTGATTTGTGTTTGATTTCAAGACTTGATATTCATTGTTCTTGATCTATATACTTGATAAATCATGTGTTCTTGATTTTTCTATTCTATATCTATTGTTCTTGATCTTTTCTTGTTGATATTCATTTATTCTTGATATCTACACTTAATATTTGTTAGGGATTGGTTTCAAACCTTGATATCCCTTTATTCTTGATATCCAAAACTTGATATTCATGTGTTATTGATTTCAAGACTTGATATTCATTTGTTCTTGGATTCAATACTTGATATTCCTTGGTTCTTGATTCTAAATCTTGATATTCATTAGATATTAATTTCAAAACATTAGTGCTTTATTTGGAACAACAAAAGTATATATTTTGATGATCTCATGTACTTTTCTTCAATTACTCTATTGGAATGTCACTTGTGGAAATTGGCGGAATGTTGTATTACTTGCGATTGGAGGAAATGGTTGGTACTGTACTTGTTATATGATAGTTTGGATGAACATGGGTGAGAGATTCCTTGTAAGGATGCTCATACCAAAGAAACTAAATTGTGAAACTTGCTTGTTAATTGAGAAAATGGTTGGTATTGTATCTCTTGTGTGGTTGCACGATAGGAACATGGGTTACTACTGACCGGGTATCATGGAGTAGTTAGATGTCTTCTTTGCTACGAACCTTTCCTAACACTCATAGTGGGGTTAGTGCTTCGGTAAGACTAAACCACTATTGCTCACTGGGTAATATTGGTGTGTACTTGAGTGGGACATGATATTTTCGATGGTGACCATGTGAGGTCTTGCTTCATACCTGAGATATGAATACAAATGTGTATCGTTCAGTCTACCATAGACGGTTTCTACAAGAGTCTTGGGTAGTATGGGATGCCACAAGAACTTGCTGAAAATGGTTTATGGTGGAAATGTATTATAAATTATATATGTATTATTGTTCATTGGACCAGATACGATTTCCATAAGAGTCTTGGGAAGTATGGGATTCCGCGAGAACTAGTAAAAACGGTGTATGGTAGAATGGATTATGCTTTGAAAATTGGTTGTCAATTATACTTGGTTGCACTTCTTATTTACCTTATGATTGTGTCTTGAACTTGAGATCTGTATCAATGTCCCTGTTTTCTTTCAAAAGTTATATATGGTATTTTGGAAAATGAGACCGAACTATTTTATATATTTTCTAAACCTTGTTCGAGTTTGGTAGAATGTTGCTACAGAGCTTAGTGCTCGCCCCCTACAAACAATATTATTCACAGATTTCAGTTTAGAGGAAGAACTCAGAGTCGATGAGCAGGTCACTTGGGAAGATCATGTGGATGGAAACGTGGATCCCAAGGGGATGGCTTAGAGGAATTTCTCTTTTTATGTCCTACGCTAGATAGGCATTTTTGAGGCATTGTTAGAATGATGTTAGGTTTTTTCCGCTGCGAGACAATTAATTTTTGAGATGTAATTGCCATAGTTTGACATATTTCTTTTGGACGATAATGTAGATATTATGTATGATGATTGAAATGTTATGTATATATGTTTTTTTTATTAGTCGCTCTCATGATATAAATGGTTTAAATAGTAATGCCGTCCAGGGTGGATTTTGGGGCGTTACACCATTGGTGAGAGGACAGTCTTAGGACGGTTGTCGCTGGAGTGAAAACAACGTTTTAAACACGACTAAGGCAGGAACTGCTCGAACGAGCTCATAGAGTAAGTCTTATGCTGTCTTCTGTAGCTCTTCCCCATTTCCTTCCCTAACTTATAAAAAAACTTCTCTAGCGAAGGCTAGCGAGCATAAATTGGTCCCTATAGGTTTTAAGCATAAAACCATGGAAAAACTTGTCTTCTTGATCACTAAAGGGTGTTGCTCAAAAAGGAGTCCAATTGTGACTCAAACTATGTTTTCAAAACTCAAAATAGTTTATAATTTTTTTTATATTTTGAAATCACCTAGGAGTCATAATCAGATCACTTCCAATTCTATTTTCATCCTAATCAACCTAAGTTAAATTAACTAAGGGTTCATCTTAGATGTCTAGGTCATTACCTTTGTCCTAAGCATGAAGGTGTATACGGAGGTTGAGTGATGTTACTTTAACACTTGATCTCCTCCCTTTAATGACGCTTTTGGATCTTGAACTTGATAGCATCATTTCAATAAAATAGGTTGAGATTTTACAATGGACTCCACGAAATTAGTTAATTACAAATATTATCTAACACCTTTAGTAAGCGAATCTGCCAGATTTTTCTTTGATTTTATATAATCAATAGAAATAATCCCATTAGAGAGCAATTTCTTAACGGTATTATGTCCATGACAAATAAGTATAGACTTACTACTATACATATAACTCTGTGCCTTTCTAATCACTGATTGGCTATCACAATGTATAAAATTTTTAGGTACAAGTTTAAACCATATTGGAATATCTTCTAGAAAATGTTAAATCCATTCAACTTTCTCTCTTGTTTTATCAAAATCAAAATCAATAAATTCAGATTCCATTGTGAATCTAATAATACATGTTTGATTTGAGGATTTTCAAGGTACAATTGCACCACCAAGTGTAAAAATATAACCACTTGTAGACTCTGAATCCTTTGTATTAGATATTTAGTTAGCATGACTATACCCTTCAAGTATAGTTGGATATCTTGTATTGTGCAGTCCAAAATGTAGGGTATATCTTAAATAACTAAGAACCTTGATAATTGTCTTTCAATAGTTTATACTCTCGGATTACTTGTATATCTATTAAATTTACTAATTGAGTTTCCTATATTAGTCTAGTGTAGTTCATAATTGATTTGTCATAAAAAATATGAATTCTTTACCTGTTATCTATGGTGAATTACATTATTTTGGAGCTATTAAATGACTTATACCTTGATATTATGATTAGATTGGTTTTCTAGTGTTTGATGAATTTATCAGGTAAAAACAAGTAAATGGAGCTGAAAGAGGATACTTGGTAAATCAATCAGTCAGTTGGAGATTACAATGAAGTCAAGGGGATCTAAATGTCATTGGAAGTCAATAGTTCAATGCTGAAGAAAGTGGACCCATTTGTACAAAGCCTGGAAAATAGGTGCGTCCGGACACAACTCTTCCGTCCAAACACAATCATTAATTTGTGTTGGAATTGAATACACTTTGGAATTTGGCGATACAAACTACCTCCAAGCGGAAGCAAAAAGGCCATCTAGACGCAACTATGAATATGTGAATTCTAGAGGTTTTGCATTATTCAGATGTGGGAATGCATGCAGATGAGCATTTGACGATATAATGCATTACCATTAGGATGCAACTCCCTCGTGTGACGCATATGTTGGCCAAGTCAAAGAAGAATAAGTATCATGTTTTAGTCCAGACGCTTATGCTCTGTCCAAACATGCCTCTAGAGTCCTTTCATGATAGTTTTGCCCTATTAGGTTTCTAATATTAATTAAATCCAAGATTTTTCCTAGAGATTTAGAATGTTAGTGAAAATAATAGTTGAATTTTAGTTTTATTGAGTAAAAATATGAAATTTTAGGTCCTAGAACTTGTATTACATAGGTTTGGTATAGAAATATGTGTTGGAGAGGTTTGAGATGGATTTGGTTGGCTTAGGAATAGATTGGAAAGGAAAAACGGTATAAAAAAGGCAAAAATTAGGAGGAAACCATACGGTACTATGTACCGGTACTAAACCGTACCGGCACTGTGTTCTGGAGCAAATTGGTCCATAGAATTCGACGTACCGGTACGGCCGAAAGAATTCTAAAACTTAAATGTCGCGATCTTGGCCCGATTTTCGCCCTATAAATACATTATTTCGCCAATTTTGGCTCCATTTCGGCCCCTCCAACCTTAGAAACCCTAAGAAAGAAAGAAAGGAAGAGAGATACACTTACTTTGAAGGGATTTACACCTTGGAGCCCATCAAAACCTAAATTTCAAGAGTAAAGGTAGGGGATTTCTCCCCTTTCTCTTTCATTGAGATTAAGGTTTATGTATTTATGTATGTTTTGCTATGAATGTGATATATATAGTATAAAATCATCCTCTCTTAGTCTTTGACAAAGATTACATGTTTTAAACAAAGTTAGGGTTGAATACCCATAAAAATCTCTTTTTTTATTGCAAAACCCTAGATCTTGGAGACTGATGGATTTTCTTTGTAAATTCTTCCTTTATTATTGATATTGGAATCATAGAACTTTGTGTGGAGTAATAAATGATTTGGTTGTGATCTCTTGTATTTTCATAGTTGATTATTGAAATTATGATATGATGAAATTGGGAATTTTTAGAAATATGCTTGTAATTGAGAATAAGTTGGTTTCCTTATTGTATGGTTGTTGCGAGGAACTTGAATTGCCTTCGAAAAATGCCGTAGAGTGTTAGAGGTTAGTCTATCCCAGTGGGGGTGAGATGGTTGCCTAACACTTGTAGTGGGTTGTCATTTGGTAATGCAACCACTATCATTTACTGGAGTTCGAACTAGGGTTGGTATACTGACTTGATCCGAAATGTGTACACCCAAGTGCAGGCGGTCAAGCTGTAGTAATAATCCGGTTTGAGTCCGGAGTCGAATCCACAGGGAATATGTTTTGGTGTTTTCAAAGTAAGCTGTGATGAAAATCGATTGATTGTAACCTTTTTGAGTTTTGTTAGAAGTGGATGGTTTCTTGAACAGAATATTAAATTCTTTTCAAGAGATTTTTTTTCTAGACAAAATATAAGATTTCAATATAATTAAAGTCACTCTTTAGTTCAAGGCTCAGGATATGTAATGAATTATCCGGCGTATTACACTTGTGTTTTGTAACTCAACTAACTCCCGTGTCAACAATGAGTTAATTGGAAGATAAGGATAGACTAGGTTAAAGCTCCATCCTTTTTATGAAGTGCAATGGTGTTGGAGATTGAGGAGTTTATCTTAAAGTTCTATCCCGGAGTATTTGTCTCACACAACGGATCTTTCTAGAAGGAGTCATCCATTTACCATAGAAAAGATCCCTTGGTTATACAAAATACTAGTCGGGGTTCTTTGCTTTGAATCAATGAATCTTTCTAGAAGGAGTCATCCATTTACCATTGAAATACCCATTGATTACACAAAGAACTAGCTAGGGTACTTGCCTTGAACCAACGGATCTTTCTAAGTAGGAGTTATCCGGATCATAGAAATATCATTTGGTTGTGCAAGTTACCCTAACTTTGCTTAACTCATCCAGTCTCCCACTAAGCAAGTAAATAAAGCATTGAAGTGTAAAAGCAATGCACAAATATAATATCCGGATGGTCATTACATATTTATCACATCTCCCTAAAGAGTAAATGAGGACTACTCACTCTTCATCGCTTGGGTAAAGCTAGAAAAGTGAATGGTACTCATCTCTCCAAGTAGTGAAACTCCGAAGTTGATCTTCAACGAAGAATGAGTGAATCACGTTCCACCCTTCTTGGCTTTGGAAAACCTCTAAAAAAGTGGAAGAGTTTCACTCCTATAAGAAGAAGATGCTCAAGCAATGGAAGTGAAAGAAAGTAAAAGAAAGCTAGATCTTCAACAAAGAATGAGTGAATCACATTCCACCCTTCTTGGCAAGTAAAGCTCTAGAAAAGTGGAAGAGTTTCACTCCTCTAAGAAGAAGACGAGCTCAAATAATGAAGGTGCAAGACTTAATTGAAAGCAAGAAAGTAAGAGCATTAATGTAAGGGCAAGAACATATAGTACATGAATTTAACGACAAAAGTAGGGAATTTATTTTCCCAACTCAATAGAAATAAAGACAAGTAGGGAATTAACTTCCCAACTATAATAAAGACTTGAAGTAATTGAAAGGAGCATAAATGTAAAAGACTTGAATTAAAGAACTAGAAAGTAAATACTTGAATTAAAATTAAACACTAAAATACATATAAAGACTAGTTATTCTTCAAGAGGAGAGCTCTTGATCTCTCCCCAAGTGTGTCCCTTCAAAGCTCCCAAAAAGGGAGTATTTATAGGCAGGGAAGAGCAAGGGAGGGGGTGAAAGAGCAGTGCTGGACGCCTAAGTCAAGGTGAGAATCAGGGGTTCAGTCAGAGAATCAGGGGTTCAGGCGATCTGCAGTCTGTCAGTGGGAACGTTCGAACGGTCCCTTTCGTTCGAACGTGAAGGCTATTTTTGCTTGTACATTTGTGTTGATTTCCAGGCTTTACGTGGTTACAGTCTTCTGTCAGGCTATTCACCCACTCTCTGCAGCACTCAGGGTCCTCAAATAACCCCAATGCAGTCGATCATGGCACCCATGTGCCTGAGGATCCTTCTTCTGGCAATAGAGATCTTCACACGCTATGTATTTCAGTCAACCAGATTGTGTCAGTGCTCCCAGTGGCGTTCAAACGTGGTCCAGCGTTCGAACGTGATGTTGCGTTTGAATGTAGCATGGTGTTCAAACGTTAGGCTTTAATCTCCAGGGTTTGTCTGCAACACGCCTTTGCCTCATCTACCTGGTTCAGGGGAAGCGTTCGAACGTTGATCACTGTTCGAACGGTCTTGTTGTCCTCAAGCTTTTCCTTTGTTGATCAAATGCTGCAGTTACACTTAAATGTTGTATTTGTTATCCTTGACCCTTTTTCTCACTTTAGCACTTGAAAACATCATCATTTGAACTCCATCAAAGTATAATTAGTCCAGAAAAAGTATAATAAAATGTTATAATTGAGTGCCAATCACACCCCCAACCTAGATATTGCTAGTCCCTAGTAATACTACAATGAATAAATCTATTTCTGACACCTTTTTCGTAGGTTATCTGATTGCATTTAGCTTATGCAACAAGCAGTTAAACCCCTAGATTTACCCTAGTGGACGAGTGGTGTCTCGTGAGGGTTTCCAGTGAAGCTACCCACAAACTTCGGTAGGACAGATGGGCATGTAAAATTGTTGATTCAAATAAATCATCAACATGATCACCGAGACACCCATCCCTCAATCATGACTTATCCCCCACATTTCTTTTCCAATGGTACCAATTCTATGCAAAAATTAGCACTTGTCACATTAGCATTTGAAATTTCCTTAGGAATGGGATGATCATTCTCGAAACAAGAGTTGATATAAACATTTCGCTTATCACTCACCATTGATAGTTTTGATTTCACAATTCTTACTTAGGCATACCCTCAACAAAGAGTTCGCTCCGATTATAGTGACTTGTTTCTCACAGGGCATGTAGTCAAAAGATGGTCAATCGGAAGACTGCATGCGTAATGAATGAAGCTTTTTTGGATTCAAACTAATCATATGTTGGCATAATCTCATGTAAGAATATTGATGCAAATAAAGTAATGCAGTAACATACCCCACTTTTAGTCGGAGACATACATATGCAATGAACTTGAGATCACCTAGGCCTTTTAGTAGGTTGTAATGGGGCCAGAGGTCAGTGGCTAACGAAATGACGTCAATGGAGTTCAAAAGCTATCTCTTTTATGCATTTTAGCACACCTCTGTTTAGCTTTTCGACATTTTGCCTGGGCATGTGACTTGTTTCTTTCATTTTCTCATTTTTCACTTTCCTTGCAAGTCCCTGTCTTTCGGTCTCTTTCCCCTTTTTGTGGGGTTGTTTTCACCAATTTTCTTTACTTTCATGGAACAGTAGCCACCATTGCATTCTCTATTTTTCTTACTTTTCTGTATCATTCTGATTTATAAAAGGGTGTAAGAAAATTAGATAGCAAGGTATGTCAAATATATTTTCTTGTGGCTTGGTCACTTTTGTGGCTTTTTGGAAAAGAATTCATACGTTTGAAGGCTTAATCATGGCTGACGAAGGTCATTGTTCTGTGAACGAAAAAGCTGAGGCTCAAAGTTAATTCAAAGATGGCCTAAAGTCCTTTCTCAAGTAGATGCGTATGTATGCAAATGTTCCTGTGAGTTATGAAAACAAATCACTTTAGTTGCATCAATCAGGGCAAAGTTAATGAGATCATTGAAAAATGGAATATGAAACAACCTTTCTGCGAGTGAATGTTAGTATCCTCTCAAAAGCATCAGAAGGGTCAAAACTTACCATGATTTCTTTGTCATCTCCACTGGTTATGTTGAGTGTTTTGAGGAATATTTGTTATATACTAATTCTATTTTCGAGTTTGATCACCTTTGCTCCTTCTAAAAATGACAAACATTACTGCACATTTGACAATTTAAGCATAGAGAAAACACCATTTATCA
>CM042198.1:8178025-8206523 GCA_023539305.1 Ilex asprella
GCCTTTCCTAACCATTTGGGAATGGTTTCTTTTGAGAAATGCTTCTTTTTAATGTTTCCATGAAATTATCACTGTTGTATAAACTTGAGATTGATTTAAATGTCCTTATTTTATTTCAAAAGCTATATATGCTATTTTGTTAAATGAGACCGACCGGTTTTACATTTTTCTAAACCTTGTTTGAGTTTGGAAAGATTTTGCTATAGAACTTTGTGCTCATCCCCTACAATTACAAAATTTTCAGATTATGTGCTAGAGGAGGAGTTGGGAGTAGAGGAGCCCGCATACCGTGAGACTCCGCTAGACGGGAGTGTGGATCCCGAGGTGGATGCTTAGAGCGACACATTCTTTTGTACTAGACTAGGATATTATTTTGAAACAATGTAAAGTCTAGTTTATTTTGTTATATTCCGCTGCGCTGCATTAGTTAATTTTGTTGAAATGTGAAGGCCAAGATGGACCTATTCTTTTGGGGTTGTAAACATCATAACTTGGCTTATTCTTTTGGAATGATATCGTCCATGTTATACATGATGAATTAAATATTTTAGCATTGATGGATTTACTTAGTGCTCTCGTGATAGGAATGGTAATTAGCATGTAATGCCGTCCATGGTGGTTCTTGGGGTGTTACACGAGGTTGTCTCCTTAGACAAAATGATTGCAACTCGAATGGTGATGAGTAAAAAGAAAAGTAAAAATCCTTGCATTTTGAAAGTGTTGTGAAGATTGATAAACTAAAGAAACAATATTCAAAGGATTGGATAATCTTTAGAGCTCATCTCACCGCAAAAATGGGAATTTTGACCTAATTTATAACATATTCAAAATTGTAATCAAACAACCTTGATCAGAAAATATTCAACTTAAAATCCAGAAACTAATGAATGTGTATTTAAATTGATTGAATTAATTTGTGATAGAATTATAATTATGTTGATTCCAAACTTAACCGTATAAGGATAAGCAAAGAGATATAGATTGCAACTATGTTTCTAAAATCAAATGTTTAATCAATAAAACAACTTTAACATTGAAAAACCTAGTTAGGTCAAACTACCTATTGATGGATAAATACCTCATCCGATCATACAGGGAATTGACTCACTCATGACAAAAGTAAAACTAAGACCAATTATTAAAGACATGTTCATTATCAAAAGAGAAATTGAACTTGAATTGAAATCAACCAAACACCTTGTATTGAGATGAAGACTATAAACGGTTACAAGAAATAGAATCAACGTATTCTACTTGCAAGAATTGAAGGACTAAAGTAAGGCAATAATTTGCAAATATAAAAGAAGAAGAAACAATGAAGAACGGGTTGAAACCTAAAGAAAAACCCTAGCTGCTATGTTTGTAGAGAGAAAAAAAAAAAAGAAAAAATGTGTAAAAAGTAGTAAAGAATTGATTCCCCTCCGTTGCTCATCTCCAGTTTTTATAGGGAATAATCGGTTGAATTTCCTCCTCTTTTTCCACCTATAGTGGCCCTTTAAAATCCCAGCTGATAGACTTTAGTAGTTCTATGATCTGACCTGAATACACCCGAATATAAGTGGTCAAATTGTAGTATTTCTCGGTTAACTATTGGCACTCAAAATAGAAAAAGGTAAAATTGTCCTATGTGTAGTGTGCAATGGAATAACTTGTGGTGTGAGCTTAGAATTATCAAATTAACACTTAACTAAAACTTTGGATAACAATGATAAAAAGTACTCTTCAGTTCAGGGATTAGACATGCATTATATTGCTTATTTATGAAAATGACACCTTACAACAATTAACTCCCATTTTACTGAAAAATTAATTGGTAGGTTTTATGTATAACTAAGCCATATCATAGCAACTGGTTAGGTTAGTCGGAAGGTCTACGCACCATACAACAACCAAATAACCCTAGTAAACCTGAAGGTGAACCATTCAAAAGTTTTACTCTAGCTATTCAATCGACAAGTTGATGATTCAATGAAGACAGACTTCCGATTTATGCATTGAATCAAAAACATTGACTATGCCAAGATTTGACCCGTATATAACAATCTCCTGACTATTACATAAAATCTTACTACGTGCATCACCGTATCATGCATGAAGTACGTAAATATTATAGATAGAATGGTATATTGTAAATCCCCGGGTAAATTTAAACTTTTATGAATAAAGGGCAAAACGGTAAATTGTCACTACGGTACGGGTTGTAAACCTAAAATTTTCTAGAGCTCGGATGACGAAACAAACCTTACCGTTGGACTCGTCTCGCAAAATCTAATTATCTCGTCAAATTTCGTTGAATTATGAGATTGTCGAATTTTTTGTGTTTTACGAGGATATCAGACCTTGGGTGACCCAAAAATGGATTTTTTGATAAAATTATGAATTTGGGAAATAAATGAATAAAATTTAAAATAAAAATATTTTTAACTTGAACTGGAGCGAAATTTAATCATTTTGGGACGAAAACGGACCCGAAAAAAAGAGGGACGTGTGGCGCGTTGTGGACCAAACAATTAGAATATATAATTGCAATTAGAAAATGATTTTCTCCCCATTTCTTCAGTCGGTTCTAACGTGAGAGAGAAGAGAGGGAAACAAGTGAGAAACTCCACATTCTCTCTATGATCTATGCCACTCCAGAGCTCGAATCCACTCGGGCCAAGAACGAAAGTTGGTCTCCTCGACGAGGGCTACGCGTCTATACCAAAAAGCGAGAATTTCACCGAAGGTTCCAAGGGCAGGATTTTGGGGAAGTGGTGATTCAAGTTTGCTTTGGATTCTTGAAGCTTTCCAAGGTCATTTTACACTATGAGAGGTAAGGTTTCCTCCTACTTAGGTTTATTTATCACCTAGAATGTTATTATGAAATGGGTAGGTTTAGAGAAATGTATATGACTTGCCTATTGATGAGATTTTGGTGAAATGGGTATTGAAAATGGATAGAATAAATTCTATCTTGAAATGGGTACGTAGAAATTATTCAATGTATTTTCTTGACTTACGTGAAATTGTGGGCATGCTATGTGTTTACATTATGCCTTGAGAAATTAAGTGTGTTATTGCTTAATTTGTGATGAAATGCTTGGATGTTATTCGAGAGAAAATGTTGATATGAACATGTAATATATTGACATTGTGAAAGATTATGAGAATTATATGCTTAAGATATAATTTGTCATGTGATTATGAAATGGTTTGGAATAGTTCATATGTCATTCATGCATATTGAAATTCGAATTATTGTTGCAATGAAGCACTATATTGAATATCCACGGGATCATCGCATTATATGGGTGTGTGTGCAAGGTTGTCGTCAACACCACACTTGGTGGATGACGGGTCGACTTGTATAAGCCGGGTCGCAGACTTGACCGAGGGCTAGAAGATCCCTCAGGTTCAAGGCCCAGTGATTTGGATACGCACTCCGTTGGTACAAGTTCATAAAGTGTGTCGGTGTATGCGAAATCGTTAGTGGAAGTCCATAAATTCTGTGTCGGTTGGGTGCCGTTGGTGTAAGTCCATCAATACCCACCCCTACAAAAACCTTGGAATGGAAAATGTCATTTGATGTGTAACATAGATGACAAATTCATACATATTGACATTTGCATGTGTTAGAGAGCTGGGAAGGGCTTGGATTCAGTTGCATGAGTGAGTATTATCTCATTTCATGGCGTGTTGGAGAGCTAGGAAGGGCTCGGGTTGAATTGCATGAGTGAGTCTCATCTCATTTCACGACATGACATAATAAATTCTAACATTGGATGCATCTGATTGCTTGGAGTATTATGGGTTGTTGAATGTAGCATGTGAACATTTCATATGCATTTAGGTTGTGGAGTAGCCTCTGTAGGAGATACCTTATTGAGCGTGGCTCACCCTTTATGAGAAAAATATTTCAGATGCGGGGTTTACACCAGTGGATGGCTTCCATTTCGAGCCTCTAGGATGAAGAAAGCCGACTTGTGGCTTTTGTAGTTCATTTTGTAAAATTCTTGTGAAAATTCCATTTTGTATTGGAACTTGTACCACTCATGTTTTATGTAGAAAATGATGTTAAAGATGTGTTGAATGATTGTGGACGGTTTTGGAATGGATTTGACGAGATTGAAAATCGAAAATGGTTGAAATAGACAAAACTGAGCAAAGTGTATTGGTACAGTATACTAGTACACTGTTGTCCAGAAGGTAGACTGTACCAGTATAGTGTACCGGTACGATTTGGTCCAGTGGGCAAACCGTGCTGGTATTATGTACTAGTACACTCTCCAAATTTTTCAAAATTTAAAACTGTTTTGCCATGCTTTCGGTCGATGTTTTTCTTCCCTCCAATGATGTCAAAGAACTATAATAGAGTCTAATTCATGGTATATTGGACCTCGATTGGATTTAATGGATAAATAAATATGAGATACACTTGTGGGTCATAATTCCCGATTAAGGGGATGTTATTGATGTGTTGTCGGGTTATACGACATTCACGGGTATTTTCACGGGTTGATGGGTTATCAACGGTTAATAAAGGACCCCTGGATTGGGGGCGTCACATATATAGCATTAGGCTTTGCTCGGTGTTCATAACTATGAGCATATTATAATAATAACCATCCATCAATTAAGGGAGGTATAAACATTAAAGCATAAATAAAACATCGACATTTTCATAACTTAAACAATATTATATATGCATTCACCCTTTACCGAAGAGTATAAATAGACTGCTTATGCTCTATTGCAATAGACAAGCAAGAAGAATGAGGTAATCTTATTATAACCGAAAACAAAATACAACAAAGTCCTTTCCCCAAGAAATAGTTGAAACACTGCCACTCTTATTACCAGCTATGTAATAAAAGTGGGAGAGGTTCAACCCTCCAAGTAAAAAGGATAAACCTAATGTAGAAGTAGAGAAAATTTTGGCTGGAAAGTGGTTAGGGGCTTCGCTCTTTCTGACTTTTCTGAAGCATTTCTGTCTCTTTTGCTTCCCTCATTTTCTCTCTTTTCTTGCAATGGACTGAACTCCCCGTGAATCTCTTGAAAATGAACTGAAGTAGGCTATTTGTAGGCACCGAAAGAGGGATGGGTAGAGGCGAAAAACACCCAAGCTGACCAATAGGAGGCTTTTGTTGCTCAAATGGACCAATGAGAGAAGATGGAGAAGTGAGGCAATTTAAGCACAGTCTGAACGCCACCACCATCGTCTGGACGGTGGAGATTCTCTAGATTTCATGTTTGGCAGCCACCCTTGTTTGAATCTTTGACTTCTTAATTGCACTTGCCTCATTTGCTTCATTCACACTTTGATCCTCTCAAACTTTCCTATTTATGCTCGAAACCCTGAAAAATATACAAAGTACACATTAACACTAATACTTTGTAAATTAATCACTTTATGCATGCATATTTTGCTTTCTTTTATTCATTTCATTATTCCATGTAACTAGATTGTATCAAGGGGTAAGGTACATATGTCCCCCCTAACTAGGAGTAATGTTATTTGAAATCAATAAACTCTCTCATGCCGTCGAGGTTCACCCAAAAAATAAAAACACTTTAAGCTAATTTATGCACACAATTAACCCTAAACGCTAATTCTTTTACGCACCATTTAGGGTTTATCACCCCCAACCAAACATTACCAATCCCTAGTAATAAATAAATTAAAAAAATCACCTTGTAGATTTCACGATTTCATTTAACCTATGCAACAAATCGTTAAACCCCTAGGTAATTCCTAGTGGACGAGTTTTGTCTCTTGAAGGTTTTCAGTAAAGATACCTACAAACTTAAAAAATTAGGATTACATAATTCATATTTTTGCACATATAAAATTGAATCACCATCTTATTATCAGAATACTTTCCCTTCCCTGATTACTATAAGAGTAACACACACTAATTGTAACACTATTCCATATATTTTTAGAAAAAGTTATGTGTGTGCAAGGATTTCTTTATTTCAAAAATACTTCAGAAATATCACAATCCTTCTCTCTTCTACACAAGAATTAGCTTCGATATCAATCATTTCATAGAGATCTCTCAGCAAAGAATACACTCAAGTTTTAGTGACTATCCCAAAAAAATTACATGTGATAAGAATATTATTATCAAAGCAAGATAATTGCACACGTAATATCTCAAAAGAAGGTTATTTGAATAGAACTAAAAAAAGGCATAACCTCATGAAAGAATATTAACACTGTATCAAATAACATTATCAACATTCTTCCTTTTTAATGAATAGATGGAAATAATGCATATACATGAGTTCTGGAATAAAAAAGGACTTTATCAGGGTTATAACGTAGCCAAGGGTATTAGGTTTAAGAACGACGTCAAAGGTGTTCAAAAAACTATCCTTTCCGATTAGTGTAGCACATATCTCTCTCATTTTTTTTTCAAAATTTTCATACATTGTATTTCCCATTTCTCCTTTCAATCTCATTTTTGCAATTTCTTGGCTATTATCTCTCTTTGCTTCCTTGCTTTTTCCTTCCCTTGTTCTTTTTTGTTTCTTTCACTAATTATTTTCTTCTTCCCTTTTCTTTTCCCAAACCATAATCACCATTTTCCTCCCTTTTCTATATAGTGCCTTTTTTAGGAGAGGGTGCAATAAAATTACGTAGCAAGGGTCGGATAAATATAATTTATGTGGCTTGATAAATGCATGGTTTATAAAAAAAGAAATCATACTTTTTAGGCTCAATCACGGCTTACTTGGGATATAGTTTTCCAAAAGAAATTGCTAAATCTTAAAATAAAATCACAAATGGCCTAAGATCATTTTTCAGAATTCATGCAACTGCATAATTTCCATAAAGATTTAAGGGAGAATGTTTGACATGTCACTTGACAATTTCTAATCAAAACAAAGGTAATGAGATTGTTTGAATAAATTTTACCGTTGAACTGAAATTCTTACTTGAGTAAATGTGAAAAATCTCTCCAAGGAGGATTGATTCAAAATCTCATAAACATTTACATCTCCACTATATATGTAAGTTTAATAAAGGATCGTAGTATTTTAGAAGGCTTTCAAAATAAGAAATTTGTACGTGCTCAAGAGAATGAGTTTCTGTGGAAATATATAGATAGTGTGCAAACAATGTATGAAAATCCCGCGTAATCTGTTTAGGGTTATATCCGAAATGTATTAGAATGATAAATAATTCTTATCGTGAATTATATGAAACAAGTATCCTAACGCAACAAAATTTAAGAAAAAAACACCAACTAACTAAAAATCAAATTAAAACAACTATAGAAAATATAAAACCAAAATAAAGTGCATAAGTATAATGTTTGGTAAAAGTAGAAAGAGCATAGAAACTTCAGAAACTCCGGTCACTAGGCTGACTGGCCTCCATTGTAATGTCCTCGAAGTAGCCTCAAGATCTCATTCTGATTTTCTTCATAACTAGCCATCCTTTGATCCAATTAAATGATGCGACTTTCTAATCCCAATAGAATCTGGTGGTCAGTCGGGTCATCAACGGGAATATAAGGTTGCTTTTCTGGTTGTTGGGGCTCCTCCGATGGCTGAAAGTCTGCACCTTCTCGGAATGGATCTTCTTGTGGTTCTGGTGGTGCTTCCAATGGATTTTTCGCCTTCCCTCCATGACTCTTCTTTAATGAGGTTTTATTCAATGGTGCCAAATGCTCCACTTTTGTCCATGTCGGATCTACAATTATTCCTTTCATCCTGCATAACTCAAATACTAGAACAACAAATGGGAGTGAGGGCTTCTTAGTCTTAACAGTTACCATCATTTGACCCATAATCAGTGTTGGCAGATCAATAATGTATCCCATTCCAAAAGCATACAGAAAATAGGCTCTCTAAGTGATCACAGTGATCAAATTCAGGATTCTGTATTTGTCAGTTAAGCTGCCTTGCTTAATATAATTATTTGGTTAACCCCAAACTTACTCCGAATTTCCAGTCAACTTAATCCCAATAATAGTCATGTCAGGCAATGCGATATAGGAATATTGGGGATGCTGATGCCTTTGGATAGGATTTTGAAAATTAGCAATGGTAGCCGGTGTAACTTGGAATATAATTCCCCTAACTTTGCATTATTGCAAAATTCCTAGACTAAACATTCATATGCAGAACCTAACAATTTCACATAATTAAGCCAACTTCGTGCTGCTAGATTTTGCCTAACACAGGTCTCTCAACAATAATAGGCACAGAATAAAGGTTAGTATCATACCAAACTTGTTCATCAATGGTTTCAAATATAGTAGTTTCGAATACATTCTGACCCTAGATTTGTTCCTTTTGTTGTGAGACTTCTTCAGGCGGTAGAGAGGCTCCTTGCCTTGCTCGTCTTGATGAGGCTCTTGTTCTTTCTTGGATTCATGAATTTTGAATTTCTTGCTTAATATGAGGTTTCAGGGATTTTTGTTCAGTAAAAACATGTAAAAGGTTATGGGTGTTTAATCGGAGTAGAATTGAAGAAAAGTTTATAGGTGAAGTGAATCTGAAGAGAGAAGATTAAGAAAGTTGTTGATTTTCAAAATTCTGTTGTGAAGGAACTACTAGACTGTTCTACACCATCCGAACGGTGCTAATCCTCTGGAAGTTTGCTTAGACTTTCAACTACTGACCCTTGATCTCCTCCTGGTTTCCAGCTACAGTTTTCACCCTGCTATTATAGATAATTAGTTTAAATTCAAATATTTAACTAACTAATAAACTTGATTTGTACATCAATATATTAAATCATCCTATATTTATATACATTCATATAAATCCTAAGATTATACATTCTTGATCATCAATAAGTTAATCAAAATCTTCTAAATCAAGAACATCAATGAGCCGATTAATTTTCTACCGTACATATCTTGAAAACATGGGACTAGAATAGAATGGTGACTCGGGGTAATCCTTACTCTGCCATACTTAATCCAGTCAAGATGCTCGACCTGAAAATGGTTTAAAACGTTGATTGAATTCTCTCATATGCATCAATCGACCATACTTTACATAATTTTCGAGTCGATTTGCACGTCGGCGTTTGACAAAGGAACTTTTTTCGCACAAAGGTTTTGCTTGACTACCAAAAATTCTAATTTTATATCAACATTTGCTTTTGCTATGATTAAAGAATGTATATCTTTTGGAAAAATATGTAACATACCCAAACTAAACCAAAAAAAAAATTCATCCATTTTTTAATTTTTTTTTTTTAAAAACTCACTATCTGGTTCTTTAACGTCTGCCGGTCACAAAGACGAATATGGATTGTTTCCTTCCTCCCAATGTAAATTTAATATTGTCCTCAATGTATAAATAATAGACAATTTCTAATAAGATTTGGAGGCAAGACCAATCCATATTGCAAAACCCTAATCTGTAAAACAAACAACAAACAGTTAATACTACTATTTACAATCAATTACTTTGAAAAACTTTTCAAGGCACATATTTTGGTTCCATTAATTGAATGGACTCCATATTTTGAACAAATCCATCATGATATGGCTTAAGCCTTTGACCATTCACTTAGAAAACATTTCCAGTTAATGAATTCTCAATTTCAATTACCCTATGTGTAAAACCCGGGTAAATTTGAAATTTTTCTGAAAAGGAAAAAAATGGTCATTTTGTCACTATAATGCGGAATTAAAATACGTATTCTCTAGAGCTTGGATGACACAACAGACTTCTCTGCTAGATTCGTATCGCGAAACCTAGTCACCCAGACTAATTTTGTCAAATTCTGAGATAGTCATATTTTTTTTCCTTTTACGAGACGACTAGGTGGCGGATAACCTCACAAAGGTCCCCAAAAATAAAAATTATAAAATTTTCTTATTATTGAATAAAATTTTAAATAAAATTAATTTGAACTTAAACCGGGATGAAATAAATCGTTTCAAGGCGAAAACGGACCCAAACAAGTGGGGGACACTTTTCACGACAAGAACTAAGCCGTGGAAATTATAAATGGGGTTTAAAATCAGATATTTTGTAGAAATATCTCTGCATTTCAGCTGGTTCCAATGTGTGAGAGAAAGAGGGAGAAAAAAGGGAGAAAATCAAACTTCTTTCGTCGATTCTCAGAGTTCCGTTGGTCGGATTCCGTCGAGCCAAGAATCAAAGTCGATCACATCAAGGAAGGCTACGCAACCATACCAAAAATAAAGGATTTCACCAAAGATCCAAGAGGAGACTTTGAAAAAATCAAGATTTTTGAGCTTGGGTTTGGTGTTCTTGAAGTTCTACACTTTATCTTACACTCCAAGAGGTAGGGTTCTTCCTACTTTGATTTTATTCCACCCTTTGGTGTTAATAGAAAAAGGGTTAAATATTGAAATTGATCTAAGACATATCTATGGTTATGGAAATGAGTAAATTGGTATTGAAATGATTCATGTTGAATTTTAGCTTGAATTTGATGTAGGGAAGTTACTTGTATGTTTCTTGTAACTTGGTGATATTTTGGGGCATGATACGTGTTTAACATGAATGATGACTTGAAGGTGTTTGATAAAATGCATTGAGCGATTGAAATTGTTGTTTTGATAACATGTTTGAGTTATGTGATATCTTATGAAAATTATATGCTTATGATATAATTTGCCATGAAAATTGGATGGTTATGTGTTAAATTAGTCCATATGACATTCATCACATATGAGACATGATATTGTTGTTGCAATGGTACATCTCATTGAATATGAACGAGGACATCGCATCATGTGGGCGTGTGTGCATGGTTGTTGTCAACACCACACTTAGTGATTGACGGATGACTTGGAGAAGTTGGGTCGAAGACCTAGCTGAGCCACATGGTTGCATGATGGTTTGGGTCGGGGTAGTAAGAAGGGGCTAGAAGAACCCTCGGGTGTAAGGCTCGGTAGTTGGCGTACGCACTCCATTGGTTCGGTCCATAAAGTGTGTAGGTGAATGCGGAACCTTCGTTGGAAGTCCGTGAATTCCATATCAGTTGAGTGCCGGTGGTGTAAGTCTATGAATATTCACCCCAAGAAAGACCCTAAATTTGTAAATGTCATTTGATGTATAACATAGATGACAAAGTCAGTCTCATGGACACTTGCATGTGTTGAGGAGTCGGGAAGAGCTCGAGTTGATGTGTGTGAGTCTCATCTCATTTCATGGCATAGTATGGTGAATTCCAACATGGAACACATATTCTTGAGTGAAATTTTATTATGTGTTGATTGGTTGCATTGTGAATATTGCATATGCATCTAGGGAGGAAGTAGCCTTTATAAGGGATACTCTATTGAGCGTGGCTCACCCTATACAGGAAAATATTTTAGGTACGGGATACATGCCGGTGGATGGATCTCATTCAAGCCATCAAGAGTGAAGAAAATCCGAGATGTGACTTTACTTTGGAATTTTGTAAACTCATTGCGAAAACTTAGTTTTTGGCATGTAAATTTGTGTAAATAAATGTAATAGAACTTGTACTTATCAAGTTTTATGTGAGAAATGATGTTAAATATGTATTGGATGATTTTGGAATGGTTGGAGGTTGGAAATCAAAAATAGGAGAAATAGGCAAAATTGAGCAGATTGTACGGGTACTGTTTTTCCATTGGGCAAACCATACCGGTACATTCTTAAAAAATTTCAAATTTTAAGACTGCTTTGCTATGCTTTCGACATATGTTTTCCTTCCCTCCAATAATATAAATGAACCATAATGGAGTATAAATCATGGTATGTTGGACCTTGGTCGAGTCCAATGAATAATAGAATTCAGAATACAATTGTGGGTTACGATCCCGATTAGGGGATGCTATCATGTGGTGTCGGGTTATATGACATTCACAGGTATTTTTGCGGGTTTTTGGGTTATCAACGGTTACTAAAGGACCCCTGAATTTTGGGGTGTCACACCATGTTCAAAAACTTATTTAACAATGTAGGAGCATGCACATCTTAACCTTAACTTTCCAAGAAATAGGCAGAGTCTTGAATTATATAACAAAAATTTTTGAGATGATACAAAGGACTTCCGCACAATATTATTATCATAAAAAATATTTCATTATGGATTTAACAATCTTTGTATTTTCATATGCTTCAATTCTTAGTTCTTCCAATTCATTAATCTGAAGATTGCGAGATGCACTTACTTTGTCAGTATCAAAATTCGTTATTTTGATTGTCAAGTGTGCGTGTTGTTCCAATTCTACAAGCAAATGACATGGTTTTCCATAAACTAGCTCATAAGAAGACATTCCCAAAATAGTTTTATATGCAGTAAGCCAAAAGCGCATCAGTTAGTCATAAAGACCAATTTTTGCGATCTGGGTTGACTGTTTTCTCCAAAATATATTTTATCTCCTTATTGGCCAATTCAGCTTGCCCACTTGTCTGGAGATGATAAGGGGCAGATATTATATGGGAAATAAAATACTTTATCAATAGGTTTTAAAAAATTTTATTACAAAAATGTGTTCCCCCATCACTTATAATGGCTCAAGAAACTCTGAATCTAGACAAAATATTTTCTTTTAAAAACCTGATCATTGTACTGTGATCATTGTTTCGACAAATAATTGTCTCTACCCATTTGAAAACATAATCAACGACAACCAAAATGTACAGATGTCTAAAAGATGGGGGAAATGATCCCATAAAATCGATGCACTAACAATCAAAATTTCAATAATTAAAATAGGGTTTAAGGACATCATGTTTCTTTTTGAAGCATTCCCTATTCTTTGACATCAATCACAACTTAGAAAAAAGACATGTCCATCTTTAAGAAGGGTGGGCCAATAAAATTCACATTGTAAAATTTTAGTAGTGGGTTTTTTTGAAAAAAAATGCACTCCACAAGCTTTAGAATGGAAAAATGAAATGAACTAACCGATTTCATTATTTGAACTTTGCAGTACTTAAACACATAAGGATCTTTCCAAAAGAAATTGTGTACCTCTCTTAATGTTAGTCCAAGTATAATGAAAAGGAATAGTACATGTGGCTAAATAATTGACTATATCAGCATACCATAGTACTTCTGTGATTGCAAATAATTGCTCATCTAGAAAAGTTTCTTTGATTTGTATTGACTCTTTGTTTGTATCATAATTCAGCCTTGATATATGATGAGCGACTACATTTCAACTCCTTTATTGTCTTTGATGATAAGATCAAATTCTTGAAGTAGCAGTATCCATCGTAGGAGATGTGACTGTAAACCCCTACACTTTTATTTTATCAATACATAGCAAGTAATTGTTTTTGAAGATGGTTATATGTGTAATGTTGTATGTATGAAATATGTAGATTTTAAGAGTAGCAATAAAAATGTTAGTTGAGATAATAAGGTATATTATAGAAGTTTGGAAGTATTCCGGAGTGAAATCACACTTTAGAGAAAATTTGAGAATTTAGGATTTTGGACACTGCCTAGTATTTTGGCCATAACTTTTTACACTAATGTCCATTTGATCTGAATTTTTACAGTAGTTATTAGACACCCAGAGCTACGAAAGTGTATTTCATAAAAATTTCCTAAATTGACTCCTAAATAGGTGAAAACTGCTTTGGAAGTTGGGACAGAAAGTTGCCACCGTCCGGATGCTCCAAGCTTTGTCCGGATGATACTACTTACTTATCTTTCATCTAAAACAGAGAATTTGGACCGTCAGGATGCCCAAGGCCCGTCCGGACGGTACCATATATATTTACCCAGATTAGTCGCGATTTTTTCCCAATTCTTGCCTTCTAAATACACCAAAGTCGCCTCCTTCACCCCATTTCACCCATTTCAAACCCTAGAGAGCTTTGGGGAGGAAGAAGGAAGGGGATTCTCACCTCAAAGTAGATCAAATCCTCAAGGTATTCACACCAAACTAAGGAAGAAGATAGGGGTTTTCTCTCAATCTCTCACATTGAGGCTAGGTATATATATATGTGTGTGTGTCTTTCTGTAAATCTTGGATATGTGTTAGGAAATCTTTGATTCTTTATATTCTTGCAATCAATGTCATGTTTTGAACCATGTGATGGTTTGGTATCCATTATATCTTTCTTTTTCATCTTTAAACATTGAATTTTAAGGAAAATAAACTTTTGTCTTGGTATTTCCTTGGTTTTCACTTTCAAAACTTAGTGTTTGATATTGTGCAACAAATGATGTTTATAATGATCTCATGCTTATTTTCTCTTCAATTATTCTATAGTAATGTACATGTGAAATTGGGAATTTTGGTATATGCTTGTTGTTTTGAGAAATTGTGGAGTATGGTATCTCTTGGAGGTGTTTGAATGACCATAGGTGGCCGTTGACCAGGTATCATAGAGTGAGTAGCCGCGTTTCTCACTTTGTGTGGGGTTGGGCCTTGCGAGGACCAAACTACTATCGCTCACGGGTACCATGTATGAGGATTAGTATACTATGCCTGTGTTGAATTCGTTATTGCTGGTGCATTGGTATGAGACAATATAGTCGGTAGACACCCTTCCCAAAGTTTGATATCCTTGCGAGGATTTGTGTGTGTGTGGGCCAGGATATTCTCGATGTGCTTATTCATGCGATGTCTTACATCAGACTTGAGATACATTTTGGTTATGGTTTATTGTACCAGAAATGGTTTCAACAAGAATTTCGGGAAGTATGAGATTCCGTGAGAACTTGTGGGAAACGATTTATGGTGGAATGGTTTATTACTTGTATATTGGTTTCATTCATTGTGGATATGATTAACTTGGAAATGCTTTCTCTTTGGAATGGTTATATATTGGAGAATTGGTTTTACTCTTTTACTTAATTATTGCTACTGTTTAAACTTGAGATCTATTGAAATGTAACAGTTTTCCTTCAAAAGCTATATATAATATTTTCGAAATGTGACTAACCGTTTATATAAATTTTTCTAAACCTTGTTGGAGTTTGGGAGGATTTTCTATAGAGCTTCATGCTCACTCCGTACAGTTAAACATTTTACAGATTATGGGCCAGACGAGGAGCTAGGTGCTTATGAGCCGGGCCATGGAGAGACTTCATTAGAGGGATACTTGGATCCTGAGTGGAACATCTAGAGATGTTGTTTTCTTTTGTTCTAGACTAGAATATTCTTTTGAAGCACTGTGTAGTCTATATTTCTTTTGTAATTTTCGTTGCACTATAATAGTTCATGTTTGGTAATGTAAAGGCCAAAGATGCCATATTCTTTTGGGATAATGTTGTAAAAATTTATGGATGAGGGATGATGTCTCGTTTATTTATGGGTTATCTTAGTGCTTTCATAATGTAAATGATTTTAGATAGTAATGTCTACTTATAAATGGACTCGATGTGGTCAATGTAGTATAAGTGCACAGGTTGTATTTTGGGTAGAGCTCCTCGTACAAAGGAGACTCTGTCCGAATAATGTTAAATTTAGGACCCCCGGTATTTGGGCTGTTACAATGACTTAGCATATATTTTGGTAAGCAGGTATTTCAAGACTATATGATTAGTAAACACAACAATTGATGATCCAACTAAATATGATTGAAATTTATCTAAAACAAATACTACAACAAGCATTTTTTTTTTGTGGTAGAATAATTCATCTGTGCATCATTTAGAGTTTTTGCTTGCATAATAAATCACATAGGGTCTTTTATCTTTCCTTTGACCTAAAATAGCTCTTACTGCATAGTCACTAGCACCACACATTAATTCAAAAGGTAAAGAACAATCAGGAGGTTGCATAATTGGTGCAGAATAAGCATGGTTTTGAGTTTATCAAATGTTGATTGACATGCATCATTCCAATCAAATGGTACATCCAGACACAGAAGATTACACATATGTCTGAAATTGAAATTGAAGTCTTTAATGAATCTTCTACAGAATCTTACATGACTTAGAAATGATCGAACATCTTTTACAGTCTTAGGTAGAGGGAGATTAACTATTCACTCAATCTTGGACTTATTAACTTCAATTCTCTCTGCCAAAACTACATGTCCTAAAACAATGCTCTGTATGACCATGAAATGAAACTTTTTTCAATTCAAAACTAGATTTGTTTCCTCACATTGAGTTAGGAAATTTCAAGATTTTCTAAACATAATTCAAATGAATCTCCATATATAGAAAAATCGTTCACAAAGACTTCCAAAATTGCTCCACCATAACACAAAAGTACTCAACATACAATGCTGAAAAGTGGTTGGAGCATTACACAATCGAAATGACATTCGTTTATAAGCAAAAGTGCCAAAAGGACATGTAAAAATTGTATTTTATTGGTCATCAATTGCTATTTCAATTTGGTTATAGCCAAAGTATCCATCTAAAAAAACAATAATATGCATGTCCGACTATTCTTTCCAAAACTTGATCTAGGAAAGGTAGGGGAACATGATCTTTTCTGGTGAGAGAATTCAACTTCCAATAGTCAATACACATACAACAACCAGTGATTGTACACATAGAGACTAATTCATTTCCTTAGTTTCTCATTACCGTGACTCTAGACTTTTTAGGTACTACTTGTGTAGGGTTGATTGATGTACTATCAGATATAGGATATATAATATCAACGTCTAATAGTTTAAGCACTTCAGCCCAGAATATTTCTTTCAAATGTGGATTTAACCTTCTTTGCTGCTATCAGGATGGTTTAGAGTCTTCTTCCAAGTATACAAAATGAGTACGTAACCAAATCAAATGGTCTATTGTACCTTAGAGCTAATTTTCCTTTCTTTCCAAATCTAAACACTCCCTTCTTGGGTGACACCTTGAGGATTACATAGTCCCCCTCTTGGAATTCTAATGGTCTTTTTTTTTTCTATCTGCATAGCTTTTCTGTCTACTTTGAGCCGTGCGTAGTCTTTCCTGGATGAGCTGAATTTTCTCCGTAGTCTCCCGTACAATTTTCGGCCCAAACAAGCTACTCTCTCCAACTTCTAGCCAACAATTCGATGACCTACATGGTCTCCCATACAATGCCTCATAAGGTGTCATGCTAATGCTAGATTGAAAACTTTTGTTATATGGAAACTCCACCAACGACAAATGATCACTCCAACTTCCCTTGAAGTTCAACACATAAACTCGTAGCATGTCCTCCAGAATTTGTATCACCCTCTTGGGTTGGCCATTCGTTTGAGGACGAAAGGCGGTGCTAAAGTGTAACTATGTCTCCATAGCTCGTTGTAGACTTTTCCAAAATTGTGCCACAAAACGAGAATCAAAATCCGACACAAAAGAGATTGGAACTCCATGTAATCTAACAATCTCATGAATTACAACTTGCTCAAGGTCTCTAAAGTGCCAGTGGTCTTCATCCTCAAGAAATGAATAGACTTGTTGAGTCTATACAAAATGACCCATATGGCATTATCGCCTCGTGAAAAAACTGACATGAAATCCATGGTGATGTGATCTCATTTTCACTCTGGGATAGGTAAGGACTATAGTAATCCTATGGGTTTTTTATGCTCAATTTTCACCTGTTGACACAGCGTTCACTTTGCAATGTACTTAGCCACGTCTTGTTTTAACCCTTTCCACCAATAGATCAAATTACTCCAAAGCATCAATCATCTTCCACCTATGAACAACAAGAACAATGATTTCACCCCAAAAATTTTTGCTAAATGCATCGGCTACTGCATTAGCCTTCCCTTGATGGTAGTTGAGTGTGAAATCGTAGTCTTTTAAATATTCAATCCACCTTTTTTGCCGAATATTCAAGTCTTTCAGTGTGAATATATATGAGACTCTTATGATCAAAAAATACTAGAAAATTTTCTCCATAGAGATAACACCTCCACAACTTACGACCAAAAACTACAACGGCAAGCTCCAAGTCATGAGTGGGATAGTTATGCTCATGAACATTTAGTTGTCTTGAGCCATAAGCAACTATCTTACCTCCTTGCATTAATATACATCCCAAGCCTCGTAACAAAACATCTGTGTAAATATCGTATCCTTCCCCACTGCTCGAAATAATGAGGACTTGAGTGGTTGTCAACCTCTCCTTCAAGGTGTAAATGGCCAGTTCACATGCTTGAGTCCACAAGAATCTTTCCCCCTTCTTTATAAGACAAGTCATTGGTTTCGCGAGCTTTGAGAATCCTTCCACAAACCTCCAGTAGTAGTTCGCTAATCCTAGGAAACTACGTACTTCGGTCACATTCCTCGGTAGTTCTCATCTCACTAGGAATTCAATCTATGTGGGATGCCACATCCTGTTCTGACACAACATGGCCAAGGAATTTCACTTCCTTCATCCATAACTTGCATTTACTCAACTTAGTATACAACTTATGCTCTCTCAATGTCTGTAGCACAATTGAGAGATGGCGTTCATGTTCCCCTTATGTCCGTGAATAAATCAATATGTCATCAATAAACACAATAACAAACTAAATTAGATACGGCCGGAATACCCTGTGCATCAAATTCATAAAAACTGCAGGAGCATTAGTTAGTCTGAACGACATTACCATATATTCTAAATGACCATACCGGGTATGAAAATTTGTGTTAGGAATATCCTCCTCCTTGATCTGCAGTTGATGGTACCTTGTGTGAAGATCAATCTTGGAGTAATACTTAGAACCCCTCGGCTGATTGAATAAACACATTGACAATATCTTGGCCCACACACACATTCAATCCTCGCAAGGATATCCAACTTGAGGAAGAGCGTATATCGATGCATCGGCATGGACGATCCAACCTAAAAATAGTATACGAACCCTCAACATTGATACCACGTGAGCAAATAATGGTTTGGTTCTCGCAAGGCACCAACTTCACTATGAGTGATAGGGAACTTTCAAACCCACATAGAGTAAGAAATGCATCTATTCCACTCTATGATATCTGGTCAACGACCACCTATGGTTATCCAAACATCCACAAGAAATACAATATACACCCATTTCCTCAAAACATAAGCAAATCTAAAAATCTCCAAATTTAACATATATTATTCCAATAGAATAATTTAAAAAAATAAGCAAGAGATCATCAACAATACTATTTTTATTGTTCAATACAAAGCACTAGAGTTTTGAAATCAAGAACAAATGAAGATTGAGAAAAAAAATCATCTTTCTTGAAAACTAGGGTTTTCAAGACAAGAAAAAGAGGTTTTATGGCTATTCCACCATTGTTTCCTTCAAAACATGATAATATTTGGAAGAGGATCAAGAAATAATAATTTTATTTCATATATATAGGATTGAGAGTTAAAACATACATATATTTATGCCCTAGCCGCAATGGACAAGAGTGAAAGGAAACCCCTACCTTGCTTTCTTGGTTTTGGGTGAAAACTTGAAGATTTGATCTTCCCTGACTTGAATCAACACTTTAATCTCTTGTTTTTCCCCTTTTTTCTTCCTCTCTAAGCCTCCCTAGGGTTAAAAATGTTGAAATAGGGCTAATGAAGGTGTGCTTAAGTATTTATAGGGTGAGAAATGGTCTCTAGTGCGCGATTCAGAAACCCAGATTCGTAAGTTACGTTCGAACATCATTTGGCGTTCGAACGTCAGTAGTGCAAATTACTGTTTTACGTTCGAACATCATTTGACGTTTGATTGTTAGTTGCTTCCAGTACTTTTAATTTTCCATCAGTGGTCTTGCAGACACCAAAGTACTGTGACTCATTGTTGTTCGAACGTTGATTCATGTTCGAACGTCATTCTAGTTTCTGCTGAAACTTTCAGTGCCGTTTTGCCCTATTTAGAGGTCGGTTTAAATTTTTTTTTTTATGAAATACTCTTTTGTTTCCCTGAAAGTCTAGTATCTATTGTGAAAATTTCAGCGTAAATGGACATCATCTTAAAAAGTTATGGTCCAAATACTAGGTAGTGTCCAAAATATTTTCTTCCCGAATTTTCTCTAAAGTGTGTTTTCACTCTGGAATACTTCTTGACTTTCTATACATACCTTATTACCTCGCTTAAAGTTTTTATTTTTATTGTTACAATCTACATAGTTCTTATATACATCATCACATATATTAGCATTCTAAAAATAATTACGTTGCTATATAAAGATAAGAATGTGAGAATTTATAGTTGCATATGCATATAGTGAAATGTGCATGTGTGTGTGAATTTCAGGGACTAAATTTCTTTTAAGGCGGGAGAATGTAAAACCCAAAAAAAATTAATTTTTTATGAAAAAAAGGCAAAACGATAATTAGCCGTTATGGTACGAATTAAAAACTCATAATTTTCTAGAACTCGAATGAAAAAATGGACCTCATCGTTGGATTTTTCTCGCTAAATCTAGTTGTTTAGTCAATTTTCATTGAATTTTGAGACAATAATTTTTTTTTGCATTTTACAAGGCGTTCCAGTGTCGCATGATCAAAATAAACGCAATTGGTAATTGCAAAAATTAAAAAATAATTTAAATTTAGTTCAAATAAAATATGTTGAACTTAAAATTGGTTGAGATTTAATTGATTTGAGATGAAATCGAATTAGAAAAAGATGGGTCGTATGGCTTAAGAAGGGCCAAGTATTTGAAAAGTATAAAAAAGGGATGAAAAAACAAATTTCTTCCCCAATCTTCAACTAGGTTTTTCAGAAAAGAGAGGAGGGAGAGAAGAAAGAGAAAAACCAAGGTTCTTCCATCTTCTCTCTACGAACTAGAGCAAACTTTTGGTCGGAATCCTTCGAGCCATGAACTGAAGTTCATCTACTCGACGAGGGCTACTTCTACATACCAAAAATCGTGAATTTTGTCTAAATTTCAAAGAAAATATTTTTGGGATTCAAGGCTTGAAACTTGATTTGGGTTATTGTGAGCTTTCTTCCACTTGTACCACACTTCAAGAGGTAGGGTTCTTCTCCTTACTAGGTTTATTTTCAACCTACTATTTTGTATGAAATGGGAAGTATGACTTGAGATGAAATCTCTTGTCTAAAATGATATAAAAATGTATAAATCCATTTTTTGCATGAATTGGGTTTTGGGTGAAATTACTTGTTTTGATAATTTCATTAGAAATGTGTACATTGGGCATGCTATGGGTTTACATTTATGCCTTTAAGGTGTTTGGAAAAATGTCTAGGTTGATTTAGCATGTTAGTTTTGTTGAAAATGTTATAACATACTTGGTAAAATTGTGGAATGTTATTATATGCTCATGATATAATTGACATTGTGAAAATGATGTATGTCATGCTACTCTCATGATATGATGAACATGACATTGAAATTGTAATTGTACATCACATTGCATAAGCAAGTGAAGCAACATATTTGTGGACATGTGACATGGGTGTGGGTGTGTGCATGATTTTGATCAAATACCATATTTGGTGGATGGTGTATGGGCTAGAGAAAGTTAGACTAAGGTTCAATTGAGTCGCATGGGTTGCATTAAAAATAGGGTCAGAGTTAGCAAGAAGGGCTAGATTGTCCCTTGGGAGCAATACCCAGTGATTTGGTTACGTACTCCATTGGTATTGAATCGATAAAGTGTGTCGGCGTATGCGGAGCCGTTGGTGGACGTTCATAAATGTTGTGTCGGTTGGGTGCCCATTGATAGAAGTCTGTAAATACCCACCCCAAGAAAGACTCGAGATTTATAAATAGTCATTGGATGAGTAACATCAATGGCAGGGGCTTGAAATGCCCGAATTTATACTCTTGACATTGCATGTGTTATGGAAGCCGGTGAATGCTTGGGTTGCGTTAAATATGTGAGTCTCAGCTCATAACATGGTATGTCATTACGATATTTTATTCTTGAATTTGTATGTTCTTGGATGAATGCTTGTTGATTGTTGATTTGTATATGAGCATTTCATATGCATCTAGGTTGAGAAATAACCTCTTTAGGAGATACCCTATTGAGCGTGACTCACCCTTTATAGGGACAACATTTTAGGTGCGAGACAAGCGTCGATGAAAGGATCTCACTTGGATCCTCGTTGATGAAGAAAGCCAAGTAGTGGCTTTAGATTATATTTTTGTAAAACAATCGTGTAATTGATTTTGGATATATAACGTTGTGTAAAAGATTGTAAAACAGACTCATCTGAACTATGTTTCGTGTAAAATTTGTTGTTATATGAGTGTGGTTGAAATTGGATGAGTTGGAATTGAAAAATGATTGAATTGGAGCAAGCTGGGATTTTTTACCTGTAGAACATTGATTATCTGCTGTCAGAACAATTCTAGAGAGCTCATCTACTGGTAGAACATTGATTATCTACCAGTAGAAAAATTCCAAAGAGTTCTTCTACCAACAGAACATTGATTATCTACCAGTTGAAAAATGCTAGAGAGCTCTTTTACCGGTTAAACGTTGATTATTTACCTGTAGGTTCTCTTAAATTTTCAGAAATTTAAAATAATTTTTTCAAGCCTTTGAGCCTTGAGTCCTTTTGTACAAAGGATGTAAATGGAGTAACATTAATGACAAATTAATGTATATTGGGTCTTGGAATGGTCACATGATTGAAATGTACAAAAGTTATGTGTTTAGGAGTGCTTGGTACATGGGAGACTCTGCCCAAACTCTGTGTTGTTTATGATCCCGGTGAAGGGGATGTTATGTCATGGTGTCAGGTTATGCGGCATTCACAGGTATTTTCGCTGGTTGATGTTTGATCAATGGGTAGACAAATGACCCTCGACTTTAGGGGCATCACAGACACAACTAAAACTCCTAAACTAAATAGACTCTATCCACTATCATCATCATTATCACTCTCTGCTACGTCCTCAGCTCCATTCTCATCTCCATTAGCACCACCTTAGACCCAACATTCTTCTAAGTGCTCCAAGTAGTCCTCCCTCTTCATCATTTGAATCAGAGATAACTACTGGCATTGCAAAACTCTTTCTCTCATCTAAATCCTCCTCCGTGTAAGCTATAGCCTGTCCTTTGGTACTCATTGTCCTAGCTATACCATCTTCCATCTTTGGAAAATGGTGGCAACAATGAGCCAAGACAAAAACCTTGCAACCCACTCGCTTGTATTTAGAGGGTCTGAAGGTGAGATTTTTTTTACCATCAGAGGTTCCTCCTTGTTCTCCTCAGAACCAGAGTTCCCTCTCTTCCTCTTTCCTTTCTTCTTCGCAAACACCCGCTTGGATGAGGTGGCTCCTAGAGTGACGTTCAAGGTTACTCGTTGATTAACCCTAATTAGTATTTAAATTAGAATAATTAAATAAGTTAATTTTTTAAGATAAAACAGTTAAAAATTGTGTATTAGGGTTTGTGCATAAACTAGGGTTTATGTGCGTAAATGTTTGAAATTTCTGGGTTTTGTATGGAATTGCTGGAAATTACAAAGGACAATCTGTCAGAAAGAATAAGGGATGCAAGTGTAAAATAACCAAGAATTAGCCAGCACAACAAAGAGGATCAAGATCACTTTTCCAACAAAGCACCACCGTCCAGACAATGGTGGTGGTGTCGGGATGGTGGCTCCAGGATGTTGGTCATTATCCTCCGCCTCCTACTTGATCCTTGGTCCATATATATAGCATGCTACCTTCATTCTTCAGCCTACTGGGAGGGAAGCTCTAGAGGAAGTTCAAAAGAGATAAAAAGAGAGAAAAAAAGAAGAAAAAGAGAAATTCATAGAACGATTCAAGATCCGGTTCGTCCTACTCTCCTGCCAAAACTCTGTATTTCTACATTTCTATTCTGTCTTTCTATTTGGAGAGTTGAACTTCCACCACCTTTGTGTCTTAATTGATATTAAGTGTGGTTGTATTTCAACTGTTCCTTGCAAGAGAAGTGTCAGTGTTTGTATTATATTTACTTTTGTAATGGAAATTATCTGCGCTTTTATAGTAATGGAGTGTGAGTAGTTTACTTATACCCTTTAGTGAGGGGTGAATATATGTATAGTATTGGTTAAGTTACGAAAATGCTGATGTTTTATTATGACACCTCTACTATATACTATTATATAATTCATGCATGATATAGTGATGTACTGTAAATCCCCACATTCGTATCTTTATATAGCAACGTAATTATTTTTTGAAATGCTAATATATGTAATGATGCATGAATGAACTATGTAGATTGTAAGATCAGAGATAAAAATGTTAGTTGACGTAATAGGGTATGTTGTAGAAGTTTGGAAGTATTCCAGAGTGAAAGCACACTTCAAAGAGAATTTGAGTAGGAAGGAGTTTTGATACATCCCTAGTGTTTGGATCATAAATTTTTATGTTGATGTCATTTTGACTGTAGATAGTAGAGTCTCGGGACTATAAAAGTGTATTTGACAAAAATTTTCTAAATCGACTTCTAAATAGGTCAAAACTTCATTGAAAGTTTCAGCAGAAATTAGGATGACATTCGAACTTGAATCGACGTTCGAACGAAAGTGAGTCCTAGTACTTTGGAGTTTGCAAAACCTCTTAATGGAAAAGTAAAAGTATTGGCAGCAACTAACGTTCGAACTCCAAAATGACTTTCGAACGTAAGTTACGAATTATGACTTTCAGATTCGCCCACAGGGGGGCCATTTCACCCCTATAAATACTTAAGCACACCTCCCTTAGCTCATTTCAACATTTCTAACCCTAGGGAGGCTTAGAGAGGAAGAAAGAAAGGGAAAGATAAAAGATTCAAGTGTTGATTCAAGTTGGGAAAGATCAAATCTTCTAGTTCTTCACTCAAAGCTAAGAAAGAAAGGTTGGGGTTTCCTTCCACTCTTATAAATTGAGGCTAGGGCATAAATATATGTATATTTTGACTCTCAATCCTATATATATGCTATGAAATCATTGTTTCTTGATACTCTTGCAAATATTATCATACTTTGAAGGAAACTATGGTGGAATAGCCATGAAATCTCTTCTTCTTGTCTTGAAAACCCTAGTTTTCAAGAAAAATAGATTTTTCTCTCAATATTCTTTTGTTCTTGATTTCAAAACTCTACTGCTTTTTATTGAAAAATAAAATGGTATTGTTGATGATCTTTTGCATATTTTTTAAAATTGTTCTATTGGAATGCTAAATGTGAAATTTGGAATTTTTTTTATGTGCTTGTGATTTGAAGAAATGGATTTGTATTGTATCTCTTGTGGATATTTGGATGACCATGGGTGACCGGGTATCGTAGAGTGGTGTAGATGTATTTCTTACTCCGTGTGGGCTTGAAGGTTCCCTACCACTTATAGTGGGATTGGTGCCTTACAAGGACCAAACCACTATTCGATCATATGGTATCAAGGTTGAGGGTTAGTATACTATTTCTGGATTGGATCGTCCTTGTCGATGCATTTGTATACGCCCTTCCTAAAGTTATGTATCCTTGTGAGAATTGGGTTTGTGTGTGTGGGTCATCATATTCTCAATGTGTTTATTCATGCAATATCATAAATCATACTTGAACTTGTTGGAACTGGGTAATAAATATACATTGTGGGAAATAATACAAATTGTGGGTAATTGTTTATTGTTGGGGAAATGATTTATTATAAGAACTTGTTGGAAGTGGTTTATGGTTGGAAATGACATTATTGATTTGGAATTGGTTTTACTTCTTCATTCCACATATTGCTACTACGTAAACTTGAGATCTTATAAATTGTCCTGGTTTATTTCAAAATTTATATATGATATTTGTGAAAAGAGACCGACTTGTTTTATATGTTTTCTAAACCTTCTTCGAGTTTGGGAGGATTTTTCTACAGAGCTTAGTGCTCACCCCCTACAAACAATATTCATTTTCAGATTTTGGATTAGAGGAAGAGCTGAGAGTTGATGAACAAGAACTTTGGGAAGCTCAAGTTGATGGGCATGTGGATCCGGAGGGGGATGTCTAGAAATGTTCTTTTCTGTTCTAGACTAAGAGATTCATTTTGAGATAATAGTTTGGCATATTCTTTTGGGTGTAATTGCCATAGTTTGGTATATTCTTTTGGATGTAATGACCATAGTTTGACCTATTCTTTTGGATGATGTTGTAGATATTATGGATGATGAATGAATTTTTTTTTTACTATAAATTTTATTAGCTGCTCTCATGATGTGAATGGTTTTAGATAGTGATGTCGTCCAAGGGGGATTTTGGGGCGTTAAATGTACGTAATTGGGTGTCATGTAAAAGTATCCCAGAATTATGTCATCAGTGAATCATCAAACTGTCGGTTGAATATCTACAGTGCTCCAACGGTTAGCTGGTGGTAATATTAAATACATCAGACCTACCAATTGACTTTCCAAGTGACAGGAAAGGTTAATTGTTTTAAGATGGCATTTCTAGTATTTAACCAATACAAAGCATATGGGATCCTTAAATTGAAAGGTACTTTTTATATTATTGTCTTTTAACAATCTATCTACAAACAAAAGTTTAATTAGAGTAGTTATAGTTATCAATCTAACCTCACATCCCAAATTATCTCATGTTATACTGTTCTAAACAAAAACTTCACTATTCTCATTTTATTTCCATATTATTAAAACTCCTCGTGGGATTGATCTTGGACTTAAACCAAGAAAACTACAATTCGATCACTTATACTTGGGTGTATAATATAAATCAAATCACAAAATAAGTTTAAATCAAGTTTTTGGCGCCATTGCCAGGAAGTTATGATAATTAGAAATCAAATATAATAGGGAAGTTGTTTACTTGTATTCTATGTTTATAATCTATTTGTTTACTTTTAATAGTTTATGTATGTTCATTCATCAGTAGGTTCTGTAAATCAGTCATCTTCGTCATCTTCATCGACACAAGCATTATTTGACTTAAGTATGACTCAAAACACACCTAGGGAGCAAGAGCAAGAGCATTAAGTAGTTCAAAATGCCCGACCTCTAAAAGAATATTTACATCCCACACGAGCTAATGTCCCATCATGTTTCGCTTTTTCACCAGACTTTCCAAATATTAATATTAAGCCTGGAATAATACAGTTATTACCCCAATTCCATGGTTTGGAAACTGAAAACCCTTATATTCATATGAAAGAATTTGTGGAAGTCTGTGGAACTCTGCAAGATAACTCTGAACTAACTCAATTACAACTTTTCTTTTTCTTTGAGAGACAAAACTAAACACTGGCTGAATTAATTAAGAGCTAATTCTATCACAAATTGGCAAGCTTTGCAAACTGAGTTTTTCAAAAAAAAAATTCATGTGCATCGCACTAATACGTGAAGACGTCAAATAAAGAATTTTTTTGTAAAAGAAGGAGAAATTTTTTTTCAATGTTGGGAAAGATTTAAAGATCTTCTCCAAGCTTGTCCACATCATGCAATTGAAAACTGGACTTTAGTTGGTTTCTTTTATATTGCTCTTCCTTCAGCAATGAGACAATTTGTTGAAACGATGGATCAAGGAAAATTTATGAATAAGAATCCTAAAGAAGCATTTTCAATTTTTTGATACAATTTCTGAAAGTTCGCAGATGTGGGACTCAACTTCTTCAAATACAGTTGAAACTAAGCCATCTATGTCCGAAAGAGGAAAATATGTATTAAAAGAGGATGATGATTTAAGATAAAAAATGACTAGTTTATCTGTAAAACTAGAAGCCTTAGAAATGAAAAAATTAAGAAAGTAGTTATTGTTTCTTCTACTGCCCAAATATGTGAAATTTGTGCGTTGACAGGACATCCTGCTGGAGAATGTCCAATGATACCTACATTTAAAGAAGTCGTAATTAAACAATCTAATGTTATTCCAACTTATACTAAACCATGTCCAAATCTATATTTTGAAACTTACAATCCAGGATGGAGAAATCGTCCAAATTTTAGTTGAAAAAATACACAACCTACAAATCAAACGCAAGGTCCAGCACAACCACAGATTCAACAACAGTATCAACCTTATCAATCTCAACATAGAAGGACTCTAGAAGATACTATGAATCAATTTATTCAGAGTCAAATGAATTTTAATACTCAAACTACTCAAGCATTGAATGCGTTTAAATCTCAAACTTCACAAATTATTGAAGACATAAAGAGTCATCTAGCTAAGTTGACCCAGTCATTGAGTATGTCAGAGAAGGGAAAGTTTCCATCTCAACCTAAACCTCCACAAAGTCAAGCTAATGGTGTATCTTCTGAATCTTCACCAAGTCAAGTACAAACGATCACAACACTAAGAAGTGGTAAAGGGATTGATAAGATTATTATACCTAAGATTCCTAAAAAAATATGTAAGTCAATTCTTGTAAATGAACTACTTGAACTTGAACCTTCAACTGAAAAGCAACGAGAAATAAAAAATAAAGAAGATCATCCATGTCCTATTTCTTTACCTTTTCTTCAAAGGATCAGAAAGCCCTTACCAGTAAAAGATCAATTTGAAAATTTTGAGTTGTTTAAACAAGTAAATATTAATATTCCATTGTTGGATGCAATAAAACGAGTTTCAGCTTATGCTAAATTTTTAAAAGATCTATGCACAATTAAAAGAAAAACCAATGTACCAAAGAAAGCTTTTCTAACTGAACAAGTTAGTACTATAATACAACATAACACTCTTCTTAAGTACAAAAATCTAGGTAGTCCTACAGTCTCATGCATCATTG
>CM042198.1:8206623-8218899 GCA_023539305.1 Ilex asprella
GAAAACATAATGAAGTCCCAAACAAAATCTGATCTTAAGCAATATCTACAACAAACAAAGATGTTCAACCATAAAAAAAAGTAAATAACTTTGATTGGGTCCATCACGTGAATAACACATATGGTTTGCTTTAGGATAGTGAAGAACACATTGCACCACACTTTCAATATTATGAGGGTAAGCTAGCATCACCATAATTTGTTTAGAAATATTTCTTTCAAATGGAGCTAGACTGAGAAGTTGGGAGATGAGTTCTGATCTTGCAGTCATATGGTGACGAGCTACATTAGGAGAATCATCATAAAATTTACCAGGCTCCTTAAGTCGTCCAAGAATACACTACAATACCCCTTCAAAAAAAAAACTCAAAAAATATATATATATATGGAAGGACAAGAAATTATTGAAAAGAAAATAAAAGTGAAGGAGGTCATCTTGTATTCATAAATAATAAATAGCAATACCTAGGAAAAAAGAGAGCAACAGTAGCAAGTTATTGGAGAAAGCAATGTTGGAGTTATACGATTGATAATAAAGTAATATACAAAAGTTCTATCAAATATGCAATCATGAAAGCGTAAGTTCCTGATAATAAATTAAAGATTGATGTTAAACTTTCAATCAAAGGTCCATAGGATATGCAAGGGTTTTTCTTTGTAAGTAATGAGTAAGACGTAAGTTCCTGATAATAAATTATTCATGATATATTGAATGTGTAACCCAACAATCAACAATTCCATAGTCTACATGACAACCACAATTACAAATGCCATCAACGTTGTTATTATAGCTTAAAAAGGATAATATTTGTATTAATTATTTTATTAGGATTATTATATCCAAATAAAAGTTTTACTTTTTTGTGGACATTTTAAAGTCAAACAGAAATTTTATACTTTTGTTGACATTTGGTGCATGTATATTGAATTAGTGGATATGAATCAGCCCATTCCATGAGCCCATCAAGAATGAAATTGATCACCCTGGCATTCTATATCAAATGGTACATAATCAAATTAATCATGCGTTTATAAACCAAAACTTGTTAGAAGTTACACCTTGAATGATCATTTCATAAACAAAATCATGTGTCTTTATGGGTAGCAGATTTTGGAATCACACCGCCGGCTCCGCAAGCCTATCTACACTTTTTTGAATTTCACCATCGGAGTGTATGAACTAGTAACTGGGTTTTTCACCCGAAGGAGTATCTAGCCCTTCTTGTTATACCTGACACAAGTTTTCCATGTCATGTGACCGTGTGACTCTATTGAACTTTGGTCCAACGGTACCAAGCTCACTTATCAATCACTAAATATGGTGTTTGCTTTCAACCATGCACTCACACCCTTGGAAAATGATGTCCCCTTGTATATGCAATGTAATGTGTCATTGCATGTCAATGTCACGTCTCATATGTAATGAATGTGACACAGACAACTTAAATCACAAATTTCATCATGTATCATGGACAATTATATCATATACATATAACCTCCAAAAAACTCATCACAATGTCAATATATTGATACACATATCTCAACATTTTTTCAACACTATTCCCTAAGCATGTTACTACATAATCAAGCAATAACACACTTAATTCTCAAGGCATAATGTAAACAGATAATATGCCCACAAAATAGCCCCAAATCAGGCCATAAAATAGTCCCAAAAATAGTTCATTTTTCAGCCACATAACAGTCCATATTTCAATCACATCACAGTCCATATTTCAGCCATATAAAAGTCCATAAAATCAGTCTAAAACAATCCATAAAATCAGTCCACAATCTCAACCCAAATCAGCCACAATTTCAACCCCTTGACAGCCCATAATTTCAGCCCCTAAACAACCACAAAACAGTCTCTAAAAAGCCCCCTTAAATCAGCCCAAAAATTAGGAATAAAACCAAAGTAGGAAGAACTCTACCTCTTGTAGTGTAGAATAAGGCTAAAGCTTCAAGAACACCTCCCAAGCTCCCAAAACTCTTGATTTCCCCAAAGTCTCCTCTTGGATATTCGGTGAAATCACTCGTTCTTGGTGTGGTTATGTAGCCCTTGTCACAGTGATCAACTTTAACTCTTGGTCCGAGTCGATCCGAGCAACGGAACTGCGGGAATCGACGAAAAAAGGTTGGACTTTCTCTCTTTTCTCCCTCTTTCTCTCCCACATGTTTTTGGCAGAATTTTAGCAGATATTTATACTGAAATATCAAATATTTACCCTTATTTTTAATTTTAATGATTGACCCGAGTCGTGCCAAGTGTCCCCTTACTTGTTCGGGTCCGTTTTCGTCCCGAAACGATTCATTACATCCCGGTTTAAGTTCAAATTAATTTTGTTTGAACTTTAATCCAACTCTAAGAAAGTTTTAAAAAAATTATTGTGGGGACCTTTGTGAGGTCAGCCACCACCCAGTCGTCTCGAACAACGTGAAAAAATTCGATTATCTCAAAATTAGACAAAATTCAACAAGGCAACTACATTTTGCGATACGAATCCCATGACAAAGTCCATTGTGTCATCCGAGCTCTAGAACATGAGTGTTTTAAATACGCATTATAGTGGCAAATTACCATTTTTTCCTTTTTTAGAAAAAGTTTAAATTTACCCGTGTTTTATATTCTTCACCCCTTAAAAGAATTTCATCCTCGAAATTCATATATACATACACATACAATCACATACGTTTGCAACAGTCATTTAATATTAAATGACTATAAGAAAGTACCTCCATCCTCAAATAAGAAAGGATAATTGGTACGTATAATGTCCTCGTGCTCCCATGTCTCTTCTTCTGCTCTTCGGTGCTGCCACAACACCTTCACTAGCCTCACGGTCTTGCCTTGTAAATCCTGATCCGGGCTATCCGTGATACGTATCGGTCCCTCCTTGAAGGTCCCATCCACATCAACAACAAGCTCGCCCCAATCTACCATATGAGTCGGATCTAGGGTGTATTTTCGGAGCATGGAGACATAGAATACTGCATGAACACCCGATAAGTTTGGCTATAACGTCAACTAGTAAGAAACTGTACCTACCTTCTCGAGTACCTCGAAGGCCCAATATACCTCGGCAACAAATTTTCCAGCTTGCCAAACCTGGCCACTCCTCTCTTAGGCATCGCCTTCAAGAAGACATAATCTTCCACCTCAAGCTCTAGAGGTCGTCGTCGTTTGTCAGCATAGCTCTGCTATCGGTTCTGAGTCGTGAGAAGACGTTTTTGTATCAAGTCTTCCTTCTCGGAGATGTCTTTAACCAAATTTGGACCCGTAGAGGGTCACTCTCCTACTTCCGTCCAACAAACCAAAGATCGACAAGGCCTCTCATATAGTGCCTCATAGGGTGTCATCTGTATGCTCGCCTGATAATTGTTGTTGTAGTCAAACTCCACTAAGGGTAAATGTTCTTTTCAGCTACCCTTGAAATCTAGGATGCATGCCCTTAGCATGTCCTCTAGAGTTTGGATGGTCCTCTCCGACTGACCGTCCATTTGGGGATAAAAAACAGTACTCATCATCAACTATGTCCCCATGGCTTGTTGAAATTTTTTTCAAAAATGAGTCATAAACCTGGGATCCCGATCCGATACTATAGATACGAGCACTCCATGCAGCCGAACAATCTCCCGTATATACAACCTGTAAAAGTCCTCTAGTGTGGAGCTCATCCGCATAGCCAAAAAGTGTGCCGACTTAGTAAGTCGGTCCACTATCACCCACACCGCGTCATACCCTCGCGATGTTCATGACAAGTGAGTCACAAAATCCATCATGACATGCTCTCACTTCCACTCAGCCACCTCCAAAGGCTGGAGTAACCCTGCTGGTCTCGGGTTCTTGGGTGCTCAGCCTTCACTTATTGACACGTGAGACATCTACTAACAAAATTCCCAACATTTTTCTTCATCCCACTCCAATAATACGGGCAACGAAGATCTTGATACATCTTCATGGCACCGGGGTGTACAGCAAAACATGAGCAATAAAGACTACCATCCAAGTGAATGGTCTAGCCCTCATCACCTATCCCCGACCGTACCCGATCCATGATGGACAATATCTCCGTGTCTCTCCCCTAGGACTCAATCACTCTACTAAATAGGGAAGGCGTAGCCACCAAACTTCCCAAAGTGCCATGAGCCTACCCCATATAGCGTAGCCTGAACTATCCCACTGTCTCGAGCATATGCCACTCGCGGAAAGCCACACTAGCCAAGACACCTCGTGACGTTCAGCTAAGTGCATCAGCCACCACATTTGTCTTACCAGAATGGTAATGTAAAGTGAAGTCATAGTCATTCAGATACTCCATCCACCTGTGTTATCTCATGTTGAGGTCCCCCCTATGCAAAGATGTACTTCAGACTTCCGTGGTCCAAAAACTCCTCAAACTACTCACCGTATAGATAGTGATGTCAAGCCTTCAAGGTAAAGACTATAGCCGTCAACTCCATGTCATGTGTGGGATAATTCTGCTCGTGGTTCTTTACCTGCCGAGAATCATAAGCCATTACCCTCCCAGACAGCATCAAAACTCATCCAAGCCCGTCCTTAGAGGTAACACAATACACTGTATACCTTTGTCCCCTTTTCAGAACAATCAGAATAGAGGCTGAAGTAAGCCTCCTCTTCAACTCCTGGAATGTCTTCTCACATGATTCATTCCACTCAAACTTAACCTCCTTTCAGGTCAATTTTATCATAGGTGCAACTAATCAGGAGAATTCCTCAATAAACTGTCGGTAATACCCTGCTAATACCAAGAAACTGCGTATCTCGAAGACTGACTTTGGTCTCTCCCAATTCATGACTGCGTCAACCTTCTCCGGGTCTACAGATACACCCGAAGCCGACACCACATGTCCCAAAAACTTCACCTCCCTAAGCTAAAATTCATACTTACTAAACTTGGCGTACAACTAATGGTCTCTCAAGGTCTGAAGAACAATCCTCTAGTGACCCTCATGCTCCTCCTCAGACTTGGAGTAGATCAAGATGTCGTCAACAAAGACTATAACAAACTGATTTAAGTAGGGTTAAAACATTTAATGTATGAGATCCATGAATGTCGTTGGGGCATTCGCCAATCAGAATGGCATCACTGTGAACTCAAAATACCCATACCGCATTTTGAACACCGTCTTAAGGATATCTTCCTCTCTAACTCTCAACTGATGGTAACTAGTGCGAAGATCTATCTTGGAGTAGGCCCACGCCTCTCTCAACTGATCAAACAAGTCGTCAATCATAGACAAAGGGTACCTATTCTTGATTAGTAACCCTATTCAATTGACAATAATCTATGTATAGTCGAAAGGTCTTGCCCTACTTCTTTGCAAATAACACTAGAGCACCCCAAGGTGAGGTACTCGGTCTAATTAACCCCCTGTCTAACAATTCCTGTAAATGGACCTTAAGTTCTTGCAACCCAATAGATGCCATCCTATGTGGAGTCATAGAAATAGACGACGTATCGGGATGCAACTCAATGGTGAAGTCTACATCCCTATGTGGAGGTAATCTTAGTAGTTCATCCGAAAAAATATCCTCATATCACAAACCACCCGAGGTAGACCCAACTCCTGTCTCGTCTCGTCCTCGAGGGTAAGGCTTGCTACAACCCATTAACTCCTTATGCCAACGGGAGTCATGCACTGCTTGAGGTAAAACGTCATCTTTTTTCCCCTGAAACTTGAAATAAACACCCTCCAGTGTATAGGCAGTGACCCTTTTACTATCACAATCAATGACGACTCGGTGTGCCGCCAACCAATCCATAACAAAGATAACATCAAACTCCGACATGTCCATGACCCTAAGGTCCACGGTGAGTAGAATTTTCGAGATCTCTAACTCACAACATCGACATATCTAGTCAACCTTCACCCTAGCACCTAGGGGAGAACTCACATGAAATGGATCTTCCAAGGTTTCAACCTCTAAGCACAAGTCTTTCACAAAAGATGCAGAAATAAAAGAATGAGATGCACTAGATTCAAATAATACCCTTGTCTATAAGCGATAGAGTAGAAATGTACCCTAGATAACCGACTGATCTACTGGCTCAGTCTGAGGTGTGACGGTGTAGACACGCACCTGGGCCCCCTAAGTCCCAACTTGTGAGCCCTATCTTCAGCCTCAACCCATACTCTGGCCCATCTGGCCAGATTATGAAATAGTAGAGGCCTATGCAGCACCCTAGGACTGGTACTGGCTCCCTTGACCCACGATGTGGTAGGGAGGAATAAACTGAGTCTGGGAATGTCCCACTAATGACTGGGACTGGGGTGTCCCATGACTTTGGGATCTTTGTCTCTGAGGGCAATCTTGTTTCATATGTCCAGGCTGGTGGCAATAGATACATGTTCTCTGCCCTGGTTGGCTAAGAGCCCTGAAGTGTCTCCCACCTTGGGATGATTGACCCTGACCTTGGCCTTGATAGCCATGGTCCTGCCCCTGAAACCCTTGTGGAGTAGAAGTCCTCTGCTTCTTCCCTGAACTAGAAGAAAAAGGTTGGCTCTACTTCCTCTTATCTTTAACACCCGCCTCCCGGATGTTCTGTGTGTCGTCCACCTCTCTCTCAATGGCTATAATAGTCTTGACCATCAAGTCCAAGTCTTGGAGGAGAAGACCTACATTTTTTTACGGGTGGACAATTTTAGGCCATCCTTAAACTTCCTCACTTTGACCATGTTTGTGGCCACATACTCATCGGCGAAATGGACTAATTCAGTGAACTTAGCTATGTATTTGAGCATCGTCATCGTCCCTTGTTTTAGGTCTAGGAACTCCCGAGATTTTACATGTCGGGTAGACGCCGAAAGTAGTTGTCCATGAAAAGCTCATGAAACTCTTTCCATGTCATTGCCTCCAAGTTCCTTGAGGCTTTGACCCAATCCCACCACATTTGGGATTCTCCCTCTAGCTGGAATGAAGCTAGCTTTATCTTAGTGGCATCGGAGATGATCTCCATAGCCTCCAAGATCTTGTCGACTTGTCGGAACCAATGATCGACTACCATCAGATTCTTTCCTCCCGTGAAGGTTAGAGGATGGTGTGCCTTGAACCTCTGGAGGTTACGTGGCCCTCCTTGGCCCACAGTTGCACTAGCCTAAGCAATGGTGGCAGCCGCAGCACTCGTCTGTGCAATGATCGCAGCCACAGTACCAATAGCCCCTACAAAAGCTTGTTGGTCAAAGGCCGGTGGTGGTTGGTAGTTGTTCCGCCCACCGCCTCGGCGTCCTCTTTCATGATTAGCCATCTACATATGTTAGATAGCAATAGAGTCTTATATAGTATCCCAAAATGGGGATCAAGTTTAAACTTTGAGAATTTTCTCATTGCCTCACTAGTAGAGTGTATGTCACCCACTAGTAGACATTTACACCTTGAACTATCCCGTCATCCCTTTTGTCGAACTCAAGGTTATATTTTCTAACCCTAGTGTTCCTCTTTCTGTATACATTTAACCATACATATAATTCACATAGCACATAGCACATAACATGTAGCAATTTAAAGCACTTAACATAAAATGCACAATGAATACAATGGTCTAAGCCCAATGCCCATCAAGCCCTAGGTAATTCGTATACCTAAGTTCTGATACCAAGCTATGACAACCCGAAATCCGGGGCTCCGTTGATCACCCATCAACCCGCGGAATGCCTGTGGATATTATGTAACTCAATATCACCTAGTTGTGTCTCATTTACTGGGATCCATGATTTAACAAAATCGAGCAGAGTCTCCTTTGTACGGGAAGCTGTACCCAAAACTCAACATGTACAATATACATAACATGACCCATCTGAGACCCAATATAAAACAATGACCACACCGGTCCATTTATGAGTAAAAATTTACCACCCCGAGTCCATTTATCCATACTCATATAAAAACATGCAAGGTTATATTAAAACAATTCATATGAGTTCAATTACGACACTCTTACATAAAATTACATGCCAAAATCAGTTTGCTCCAAAAGTTTTACAAAATGAGTTATAAAAGACACAAGTCATTTTTTTTTACCTTTACGGCCCCGAATGAGAGCCGTCCACTGGTGTATATCCCGCACCTAAAATATTTTTCCGTATAGGGTGAGCGACACCCAATAGAGTAATTCCTACAGAGGCTACTCCCCACCTAAGTGCACGTGCAATGTTCACACTCAATAATTCATATTCACATCAACATTCCAAGTAAAAATATGCAATTCTAGGTTGGAATTCTACAATGCCATCCTATGAAATGAGATAAAACTCACTCATGCATCATAACCCGAGTCTTCTCCAACTCCTACCACACAATGCAATGTCAGTGTATAATAAAATTCGTCATTGATGAATTACATCCGATGATCACTTTGAAATAAAAGTCATGTGTTTATAAACCAAAACTTGTTGGTTGTTACGCCTCGAATGATCATTTCATAAACAAAACCATGTGTCTTTATGGGTAGCAGATTTTAGAATCACACCGCCGGCTCCACAAGCCTATCTACACTTTTTGGAATTTCACCGTCGGAGTGTATAAACCAGTAACTAGGTTTTTCACTCGAGGGAGTGTCTAGCCCTTCTTGTTATACCCAACACAAGTTTTCCATGTCATGTGACCGTGCAACTCTGTTGAACTTTGGTCCAATGGTCCACTTATCAATCACCAAATGTGGTGTTTACTTTCAACCATGCACTCACAACCATGGAAAGCGATGTTCCCGTGTATATGCAATGTAATGTGTCATTGCATGTCAATGTCACGCCTCATATGTAATGAATGTCACAAGAAAAACTTAAATCACACAATTCATCATGTATCATGGATAACTATATCATATGCATATAACCTCCAAAAAACTCATCACAATGTCAATATATTAATACACATATCTCAACATTTTTTCAACACAATTCCCTAAGCATGTTACTACATAATCAAGTTATAACACACTTAATTCTCAAGGCATAAAGTAAACACATAATATGCCCGCAAAATAGCCCAAATCAAACCATAAAACAGCCCCTAAAACAATCCATTTTTCAGCCACATAACAGTCCATATTTCAACCACATAACAGTCTATATTTCAGCCACATAACAATCCATAAAATCAATCCAAAACAGTCCATAAAATCAGTCCACAGTCTCAACCCAAATCAACCATAATTTTAGACCCTTAACAGCCCATAATTTCAGCCCCTAAACAACCACAAAACAGTCCCTGAAAAGCCCCCTTAAATCATCCCAAAAGGTAGGAATAAAAACAAAGTAGGAAAAATCCTACCCCTTGTAGCATAGAATAAGGCTAGAGCTTTAAGAACACCTCTCAAGCTCCCAAAACTCTTGATTTTTCCAAAGTCTCCTCTTGGATCATTGGTGAAATCATTCATTCTTGGTGTGGTTGTGTAGCCCTTGTTGTGGTGATCAACTTTAACTCTTGGTCCAAGTCGATCCGAGAGATGAAAATTCAGGAATCGACAAAAGAAGGTTTGACTTTCTCTCTCTTTCTCTCCCACACATTTTTGGCAGAATTTTAGTAGATATTTCTGCTGAAATATCAAATATTTACCCTTCTTTATAATTTTAATACTTGGTCTGAGTCGCGTCAAGTGTCCCCCAATCACCTCGAATGACATGAAAAAATTCGACTATTTCGGAATTCGATGAAATTCGGCAAGACAACTAGATTTCGTGATACAAATCCAACAGCGAAGTCCATTGTGTCATCCGAGCTCTAGAACATGAGTTTTTTAAATATGCATTATAATGACAAATTACCATTTTACCATTTTTCAGAAAAAATTTAAATTTACCAGGGTTTTACATTGCTAGTCCCTAGCAAACAAAATGTAAAATTAAGCAAACAAAGATCAACATATACTAATTCTGCAATTGCATTTAGCACATGCAACAAGCCTTTAAACCCCTAGGTGATCCCTAGTGGATGAGTTTTGTCTCGTGAAGGTTTCCAGTGAAGATACCTACAAACTGCTTTTCCTAATATCCATTATTTAAAGCATATGCCCTTATCTTAACTAGCACTGGGATGTCAACAATAGCTTCCTCAACACATCCGAACTAATCACACATAAAACACATCATAGCCTTAAATGTTATTCTAGAGTATTAACCTACACATTTTCTTTCAAAACTCGTGTGTGTGTGTGAAAAGAATATGTAATTTAAGCATTTACGCAACGGAATCCACATTCACTTAGCTATACAAATTCAGCTTTGATGCAAAATCTCACCAAGGGTGTCTCTCAACAATGAATAACACTCTTATTATCCTGGCATGCTCTTAATGTGTATATGTGAGATAGAATCTTGTGCTCAAAACGAAATATACTCACATATAATCCAAAAATGAAGTACATGCATATAAATGAAACAACATTGACATAATCTCATAAAAGGAATGCTATAGCATTGGATAACAAAATCAACCTTTCTCTAGAGCATTGGATAAAAAAATTAACCTTTCTTTTTCTTTAAAAGTATGCTACCCGCATGCTTTCTCTAGATCATTTAGGACTTTCAAGGGTTAAAATGGGGCCTTGGGGTGATAATGAGGCAAATGAAATGAAGGACATAGAATAACAAAGAAGGTTGTTCCGAGTGCATGACATTTATTTCAAAAACATCTCCCTTTTCATGGGATTTTCATTCATACACCATCTACACACTCTTTGTTTCTTTTCTTTCTTTTCCTTAATATTTTCCTTTCCTTTTTCTCTTTCTTTTTATTCTTCCACCCATTTTTCTCCTTTTCTTGGATTTTTCATTCTTTTTCGTTCAACTCTTTGCATTTCAACATCATTCATCCCTTTTGTTTAAGTTTTCACACCATACTTCCTTCTCTTTTATGATCACTCATATTCAACTCTAGGAACAACCAATGTGAGGTATATTTTTCTCATTTTGTGTTGGCTTGGTCGAATATATAGTATGAAAATGAATTTACGATTAAGGCTCAATCACGGCACTAGAGATAAACTTTTCACAAGAAAAAGGCTAAGGCTTGAAGCATTTCAAAGATAGCCTAAGATCGTTTCTAAATAAGCATGGGGGAGCATTGCACCTATCAAAACAAAGTCAATTAGCTACCCAAATGCACCTAACCAAAACAAGTATAATGAGATTATTGAACAAATTTAGAATTTAAAAAATTGTTCCTTGAGTAAATGTACGTTCCCTCCAACAATGATTGGTACTAAAACTCACACGGGTTCTTTCTCATCTCCACTATTCATGTCAAGCACTAAATATGAACTCAATCCGTAAATTGTCAAAATTACAAGTTCATGGTGCACTTATGATTGAGTTAAAAAGCTAAGAAGTATATGAAACTCTTAGCAATAGGAAAAACTTATATAATGTGCTCATGTATTGAAAATTCAAAATGAAGATCAAGCAATGACAAATCCCATAACAATTTGGGTAAGGGAATATGGTTCAATATTAGATATTTTTCATAAAAAAAATTCAAAATTTTCACATTTTCCATTATTCTATGCAAAAAGTGGTGAAAAATGTAAATGGTGCACCTCACCACCCAACTTGAACCATGCAATGAGAAAAATGAAAGTAATATGGAAAATAAGATAATCCTTTTTTTTATTTTTCTTTCTTTTTTTTTACACATTAAGGAAATGTTTTGAAGATTTGAAAAGAGTAGAAAGAGAGGAAATGTGAAGGGTTTTTCAAAATTTTCAACTTAAAACCCTCGTTTTTAGGTTTCTGGGCAAAACCTTTCGGAAGGTTAATCAAAACATTTTGGAAGGTCGATCAAAACCTTCCAGAAAGAACCTTCTGGAAGGTTTTGCTCACTGGAAAAAACTTTTTGGAAGGTTTTGATAATACCTTCCAGAAGTTTTTTGCCTTTGTTGTAAAACCATTCCTTATTTATAAAATTCACATCCAAACCAACTTTTCTCAACTTTAAAACATTTTAACACCCTATCTATGACATCTATCCTACCAAAAATTTGGACCACATATATGTACATGAAAACAAAAACAAAGAGGGCTAACTACTATGTACATGAAAACAAAACAAAGAGGGCTCATGTCAATCCGGCTTCAAATCGGATATGAGCTTGTACCTATTAATTTTTTTTATTTTAAAATTTTTTTGGTGCATAAATGCTCTTCCAAACCAATCTATACAACAATACAAAAGATAATCATTCAAAAATATCAACCAAATAAAGGTGTATACAAGTTTATGCAACACCAACAATGGAGTATACAATTTCTCTTTAAA
>CM042198.1:8218999-8238113 GCA_023539305.1 Ilex asprella
TAGGAGAAACCCTACCTCACTTGAAGTGTGGAGAACTTCAAGAACACCAAACAAGCCTAAAACTCTTGATCTCCCAAATTTTCATTTTTGGATCTTCAGTGAAATCACTCGTTTTTGGTGTGGTTGCATAGCTCTCGTCGACGTGATCGACTTTAGTTCTTGGCTCGACGGATTCCGACCGACAGAACTCCGAGAATCGGCGAAAGAAGACTTGAAACCTCACTTTTCTCCCTCTTTCTTTCTCACACGTTGAATCAGCTGAAATAGGGTAAGAATATCTAATTTTTCAGATATTTAACCCCTATTTATAATTTTAAAGACTTGACTCATATCGAGCCACATGCCACCTCTTTTCCGGGTCTATTTTCGCCCCGAAATAATTTATTTCATCCTGGTTTAAGTTCAAATTAATTTTATTTGAACTTTTATCCAATTATAAAGAAATTTTATAATTTTCATTTTTGGGGACCTTTGTGAGGTCATCTGTCACCCATTCGGCTCAAACGACGTGTAAAATCTGACTATCTCGGAATTCAACGAAATTAGCAAGGTTGACTAGATTTTGCAATACGAATCTAACGGCGAAGTCCGTTGTATTATACGAGCTCTAGAGAACACGTATTTTAATTTTGCATTATAGTGACAAAATTACCATTTTGCCTTTTTTCAAAAAATTTCAAAATTTCCCCGGGTTTTACAAATACAATCTAAACAACTAAGTTATAACGAACTACAAGTAGTATAACATTCCAATATGAAAGGGTACATTTCACTTTACCCATCAACAATGTACCTATTTTGCATCTAACACTACCAGAATTTTGCGAAAAACTAGAATGCCAGAAATTTTCAAATAAATGTCACAATAAGCCTTTAACGACGTTCCATCCTAAAGTCGGCTATTCTGTTGTCGGCAAAATTATTGGCGTTTGGGTAAACGCTGAAAAGTTTAAGCCTACCAATAACAAATATCGATTGGAGTTCGGTGACTGAAAATTCAATCTCCAACGTTTAGTCAAACACTAGTAAACAATAATACCTTGGGCCACATTTGCTGGCACTTATATAAATGCTAGAATGTTTATTTGTTTTTGAAAATTCTTTTGCCTAGTTCAATAAACCAGTGTACTAACATCAAACATAAAACGGTTTTAATGCATCTAACAAATTATCCAATCAAAGTCACAAAATCCATTGAAGTCACCAACCGTTAAACTTCAAAAGGTAAATACCAAAAAATCTACCCATTTACTCCGTCAATAGGTAGTACATTACATAAATTATATTAATTATAAGTTGTGGTAGTTTTTATGCTACTGAGAAATACAAGACACTATAACAACTAATACTCCCTCAATTAATATTTCTTGGGTCTCCAAAGACTATTAATATTCAAGGTTTTGTCATAAAAACAACCACACAGATGCCCAATACATATGCTATTTCTCTACATGTACACAAATGGCTGCTGCTCAACAATTACATCAGCTATGACTATATAGTCTTCATGTAATTTGGGTGAAACACATAAACAAAGCTTATAGATAACACTGCTACCAAGAAACCCAGTCTACTCATTTAGCCAGTTGAGCATGTGCGCGTGCACACACACATGTTAGAGTGCATATCTTCCAACACTCAAAATTTGCATAAATTTATGTGAACCACTTTCCAACTATCAAATTTATCACAAACCGAATATTGCTGAATTGGAGAGGGGATTTACATATTTATTATGTGTGCACACACATGTAATTTAAAATTTTATCGAGAGATTATTTATTCATTTTTAAGGGGTTTAGTAATTATGATATTTAATGGAAACTCAGTTTATTCGTTATTGGTGCAATTGGAGTTTTGAAATATTGCTGAATTGGAACGGGATTTACATATCACGTAGTCTTCTTCTAAGAATCGAGCATTGGTGCTAACTGCTTATCTGTATCCTCCTTTCACTCCTTAAAATATAACATCGTACTTTCCAATCGTAAGAAAATTATGCAGTGTAGTAACTCAAAAAATTCAAGGTCATTTCCTCAGGGAATGAATGGAATTCAATTTGTGATCTCTGTGTAAATGAAAATAAATACCCTTTGTTTTATGAAAGTGTGATAAAATGGAATTTGTATGGATTTTAATCAATAGAAAAACAATCAGCTAATCCTCAGGAATCAACTGACCATAATCAAACATTTCGACTCTCCACTTTTTCGCATTCGAAGTTGTATTCAAACACTCTCGAACGGTTGATTTTCAACCAAACCAAATCATACATCATTGTAGCTTTGAAGATAAGAAATATAATAGCATGGCAAGAATTTAGGTTGTATAAATGAGTTATAAGCATTACTTGTGTCAGATTAACTATCGACGAAAAATCAAAGTCATCACTTAACAACTAAGATTCAAATTGAATTTTTATTTACTTCAAAACATTTGATTGATTAAAACCTATTAGAGAGTCATCATGCTTGATTATGAATGAGAATCTTTCATTAGATCGTGTCAAAGTTTAGCCGAAATGGAACTCATAACTCCAAAATTCGTACTGAACAATATGCAAAACATATGTAAAAATACAATGAGATTAAAGGAAAATGCTCACACTACGATTGATCTTCAAGTAACAAGTTCAAATACACCAAAACAATGCTTTGAAATAAGTCTTAACTTGTCTTTCTTGAAACTTGGCGAAGCTTTCAAAAAAGAAAATTACAGTGAAGCTCCTCTTATACGGCTAAGCTTACAAATGAAAACTCTCAAAAAAAAAATTGCTAAAACTAAGAGATGATCCCTTTTCCTAGAATCCTCTATATACATATACTCTCTCCCTCTTTCTTGTCATTGGACAAGGTGAGTGGCCAGTTGATGGGTGCCTTTCCGAGAAAACTTTGTCCATCCCTTTTGGCCGATGGAATGTGCTATGAGACACGTAGGAGGCAAAATCAACCAATAGGAAGGCTGGCCTAGAAGTTCAGAGCAGCCCTAGTGAAAGTTCAATCGAACCCCTTCGACGAATAAGAGCATGAAAAAGTTTCAATCAAAACTTATTTAACACCAATAGGTTGAAAGTAGGGTTCAACTGGTTGAAAGTGCTTGATGAACCGGTTGAGTTAGTCATAGTTCTTTAATTTGAATTAGCTTTTTCTGATCAACCAGTTGGAAGTGATTGTTCAACTGGTTGAAGTGCTTCCAATACTTTGCCTAATCTGCCAAACTTCTGATTAACTGGTTGGAAGTGATTGTTCAAACTGTTGACAAACTCTTAGTATCTTCAAAACTTTTGATCAACCAGTTGAAGTTTATTAAACCATCTTTTTACTCAATCCTTGCTTCAGTCTTTCCTTGATTCATGTCCTTGATTCCTTAATCATTCTCATTGCCTCAACATCGATCCCTATCATCTTTTTCACACCTATAATTGTAAACATAACCAAATTAATCATCCAACCAAAAATTAAAGAAATGTATCATTTTAAATGCAGAAAATGAATGGTCTAAATTATAAAATATGCAATATTAAGTGCTAAACATACCCCCAACTTGAGTGTTGCTAGTCCCTAGCAAACCAAAAAATGGGAAACTTGTCTTTCATCCATTCATTTTTATTTTTGAAAACAATCACACAACAAAATTAAATCACAACAAACTAATCATAACAAGAAATTAAAGCACACTTAAATGATCAAAAGCTCGAAATCTAAAAAAATGTAATAAATGTAATCATTCAAACGACACATCCCAGAGTTATTCCCTACAGAATTCCTAATAACCCTGTTTGATTGGAACCTTTATATTTGTTTTCCAATCAGTTGAAAATGAATTCTAAACTCCTCATATTCCGATTGTACCTCTATAAACACTCCCATTAAATTCTACACATGATCTATTCACATCATGCTTTTGAAAATTGTTATCAATACATTAGTTGATAGCGTTATCATTTGAAGGAAATTATTGGATCTCGTAAGATTTCAATCAAAATAATAGATTCAGTGGGGTTAATATAGAAACTCATTTTGAATGCAAAAATATTCATCAAGTTCCTCGATTTTAAATAAAAAATGACTATAATGACCCTAATCGAATGGTTAACAAAAAGTTGAAATATGTAAATTTCAAGTTAATTTATGGCAAAACCCTTGAAATTGGATTAGAAAACATGAGGATCCCATGCTATGAATAATAGAATGACAACCCTCGAGTTTCACAAATTGTAACACACAAACTCCGTCCGTCTAACGACTAAACGTTAGTCTAGCAAAAAACTGACGTTAGCCAAAAAATTCAAAATTTTCAACAAGCACTCATTTATTGTCAAACTAAAATTTGTAACACAAATTTACCCTAAACTAAAATTTTATCCCCATAATAAATAATTTTGAGAATTAATGAATTCATTATTTATGTTTTATAATTGGATATCAAATTATATCATATCTCAATTATCTAATTATATCACACATTCTTGCCATCTAGTTCAATAACGAATTATAATTTAATCATTTCCTTTCTACCTATACACTAATTATAATTAAGTTGGAACAATCTCTTATCACATACACACAGTTTTCTCCTGAACATTGTCATCTCCCTCCTCATAGCTCTCCCCTGAAACCATTTCCACCTCCTCACCATCACCACCTTGCTTTCTCTCTTAGACTCATAGGTTCTTTCTCTCCACATAGACATCAATTCCATTAGAATTTTCACCTCTTTATTTCTCTATCTCTCCCTCTCTACCTATAAATACACACAAAGAAACAAAAAATTTATCAAAACCTTACCGCTATTAAAGATCCATTTGTAATTGAAGATCCATCGAAGCAGTTCTACTTCATTTCTATACTATCAGACCCACATTACCCTTGAAGACCCAATAATCAGAAGACCCATAATTTCCTTAAATTAATTGTATTCTTCAATTCAACCCTGTAACACCCCACCCTCCACATGACATAATATTGTCCACTTTGGGCCTACTGGCCCTCACGGTTTTGTTCCTCTCAGTACCCTTGGAAAAAGGCCTTATGTTATATAAGGTGAGAGACTTACTTATAAACCCATAAACTTCCCTCTGCCTAACCGATGTGGGATACTAGGATATCACAATCCACCCCCCTCAGAGCTGCACGTCCTCGTGCAGCAGCTCGCCAACTACTTGCCCGCCCATTACACACGAGCACGACAGGGCCCCACACTCGGTCCAGGCAAGAGTCGGCTATGATACCAATTTTTAACACCCCACCCTCCACATGACATAATATTGTCCTCTTTGGGCCCACTGGCCCTCACGATTTTGTTTCTCCCAATACCCCTGAAAAAAGGCCTTATGTCATGTAAGGTGAGGGGCTTACTTATAAACCCAACAACTTTCCTCTGCCGAATCAATGTGGGATACCAGGATATCACAATCCATCCCCTCAGGGCTGCACGTCCCCGTGCAACATCTTGCCAGCTACCTTCCTGCCCACTACATGCGAGCACGACAAGGCCCTACACTCGGTTTAGGGGAGAGTCGGCTCTGATACTACTTTGTAACACCTCACCCACCACATGACATAATATTGTCCGCTTTGGGTCCACTGATCCTCACGGTTTTATTCTTCCTAGTACCCTTGGGAAAAGGCCTTATGTCATGTAAAGTTAGGGGCTTGCTTATAAACCCAACAACTTTCCTCTGCCTAACCGATGTGGGATATCAGGATATCACAAACCCTCATTTGTAAACCTAATAACCTGAGATTCTTCCTCCAACGAACTAGATTCTAACTTTAGCAACTTTTATAGGTGTTGAAGTACAAGAACACTAGAAGATACTAGAGAGAAAGCCACAAAGAAGAGAGAGAGAGAGAAAGAGTTAATGATGTAGGTGGTGGTTCATGTTGGACAATAAACTTGATTTTGGAGTTATGTGTGTGTTAATGCTTGTACATAGTGGGAGAAAACATGGTAAGGGGTAATCAGTATTCAAGCAGTGGAAGACAAGAATGTTAATAGGGTATTAATCTATTTAGTGGGATGTTAATTCTCTAAGTAATGGAGGAGTGGAGTCTTTATGTTATTAGTTGTTACAAGATTTAGTGGAAGTAGTGGTACATTGATGTATGTTAAGAGTTGTTTTACAAGCTATATAAATAAGTTTTGTGATTCAGTGTGAAGTAAGTAGAGTTGAGAGTGTGGAAAGTCCAAGTTGTGGTTGTAATCATCTTGAATCAAAACATAATTTAGTTTGACTATTAAATTGCCTATTCTACTTCCATTACATTTTTGTTATCCCTTTTGATTCCAACAAAATGGTATTGAAGCCATTGAAATAATTCAATTTTTTTTAGCAACGAGTGGAGTTGTTGGTGGGGAATGGGCTAGCGGGGAGAGGGAAAGGTGAAATTCTAGAAGGGGACGCTTGCGACAGATTTTATTATGGGGAATAAGGTAGGCCATAGTAAGGGAAAGGAAGGAAAGGTGTTGTGGTGGCGTTAGGGTTTGTTGTTTTGGAGGCACCATTATAATTATGACATATTTTTTGTAGGAGGAAGGTGGTGACAATGCTGGTAGTTTGGAAGGGGAAAAGGATGGTGGTAGTGAAGGTAGGTGTGTTTTTGAGTGTGTGTATGTATGAGAAAGAGAGAGGGGGAGAGACAGATAGAGATATAGAAATAAGGAGTCGAGGAAGAAGGGGTTGTGGTTCTACACAGTTGGGGTGGGAGCTATGAAGCACGGATACTTTGAAAGGGTCAAAGTATCGGTATCGGATACGTATCGGATACCGATATGCCTCCGATACGGCCGGATACGTGTCGGATATCGATACGCCTCCGATACAGCCGGATACGTATCGGATATGGCTGAGAAGTATCCTAAAATAAAATAAAAAAATTTGATTTTCAGATACGTCCGGATACGGATGGGATACACTTAGGATACTCTTAAGAAACAACGGGGTATTACTTGAATTTTTAAAAAAATATAAGGGCACAAGAGCAAATATGTTTGGACCCTTATATATATTATAGAAGTATAGAACCCTAATTTCTTTTAGGGAGAATTACACCCAGACCCTCTGAGGTTTGTCATTTAATCACTCAGATCCCCTAACTTTTAAAATATTACATGCAGAACCCCTAAAGTTTGTACCCGCGTAACACTTAGACCCTTGCCATAAATATATCCGTTAATAAATTATACTTAGACCTCCTAAAGCTTGTAGGTATATAATACTTAAACCTTTTAAGTTTAAAATATTATACTTAGACAAAAAATATTCCAATCAAAGATAAAATATTAAATATTTTATGAACGTATCCTAGCCGTATCCGTATCCTATTTTTTTAAATTTTTTCATATCGTCGTATCCGTATCGCCGTATCCCGTATTGCCGTATCCGTATCCGTGCTTCATAGGGTGGGAGAAAAGAAGGGGGTCGTGTGAGGTAGGGGTAGTTGGAGAGCTAGAGAGAAAAAAGGAAGGGAGAGATGTCTAGGTTAAGATTTGGGTTGGGTGTGGGTTTGGGTTTGGGTCAAGATCTAGGAATTGGTTAGGGTTTGAATTTGACAAATTAGACAAGGTGAAAAAGTAGCTTTTTGAATAATGTCAACACAAATCAATTTTTTAGGTCAATTGGGGTCGTAGTGTTATTTATAAAATGTTAGTGGTTTATCCAAATGGCAAGGAACCCATAAGAAATTTACCTGTACTTTAACTTGATAAAGGTTTTTCACAAAATTACTAGAACACACTTGGACTCTCAAAAAATTGAAACAGAGAAAAGAGTGGAGTATTTTTTTTATAGTTTCCATGCCTTTAAAATTGTTTTTTTTTTCCAAACTCATGGTGTTTCAAATTTATTTGCCGAATTCATGCATTTTTTTTTTTTAAATATCATTTGGAATGGCATTTTCACCATTCACGTAATTCCTATCCCATAATAGAAATAGCAACCCATAAACCACAAAAGACCTCACTTTGAATAACGTTTTTAAAAGCGTTATTTCAAGTGACCCTTGTATTGTTTTTTTGACTCCCCTACCCAATTCTTTGTTCCTGGAAAACTGTATTGTCAATTATGACTTCACATTAAATATTTCATTTGGAATGTCGATTTTAGAAATTGTATGGAGGCTTAGAAATAAGTTTGCATAGTTTTGAAAAAAAGCTTAAGTTTATATGAGTGATAAAAAAAATAGAAAGAATAGAGATGTTATATTACCAGGAACAAATTTACGTACTTTTTTCAAAAATTAAAATTACCTAACTTACTAGTTTACAACATCTTAAATGAAAATTTTGAACATACATGCATCGAATAGTAGTTAAGAATGTTCTCATTGTGATTGATAACAACCTAATGTTACAAACGCTTCCTAGATCATGTGATATACGTGCCTACTACAAAACAAAAATAGATTTTTTGTCGACTTTGAGCCTATTTAAAAATAGGACCCACTCATCATTTTGAGTAACTTTCATGGGTTCGTATTCTACTCCGCGAGAAGAATAATGTAGTATATTCACTTGCTCAAATCGAGTAAGAGGTAAATGAGAAAATATACACCAAAATTACCCTCTTGGAATAAGGAAATAGAGGTTGGGAAAATGCGAGATTTGACACCAATTCCACATTGGTTGAGCAAGAAAGCTTTGATGAGCATATATAACCAAAGTTTGCAATAAGGGTTGGGCCCCAAGGGCTACCCAACTTTTGGGGACATAAGATGACCTAGATGGGCTTGGGTTCAACCACATGTTCGCCACCCACCCTACCCGGACCCGGTGGAGCCAAGCTCGGGCTTGGGTGTAGGTGTGGCTCAGATTCAACTTTATATTTTTAGAGAAAATTTATTTTTCAAATGGATCCTTATTTTCTTAACCCGAGTTTTAATTTTTTCCCCTTGGAATTCAAAATTCTCATTGTTTCAGATTTGAATTTCCCTTTAGTCTGAATTTGAATTTTATGTATTTTAATGAATTTGCAGACTTGAATGGTGTCTTCTGGATTGCTTCTGATCAGTAGTGGTTGTTCCAAATAGTTGCCTCGACATTTATAAATAAGTCAAATTCATTAGCATTCGATACTTTCAAAAATTTGTGATTACCAGTGTCTTTACGTTCATCATTTTCGTCAATAAGAGTCTTTATAACTGATAGTACACAACACAGTTTGGTTCCCTGGGCAAACATAGTGGAGTGCTACTTCTGTTTGTGTGAAGATCATTGTCTCATGGAAGACAGATGTTGAGATTTCTATTAACACCAATGTAGGGGCGAAATCTGTCTTAAGAGTGTCAAACACTAGCCATGATTTAAAATTTCAATTTCTGTACCTAGTTTGCATTCAGGTTAGTTTCAGTTATTGCAATTGTTATGTGTTACTTTTTGTTGTTATGTGTTACTATTTTGTTCTCAGTTACATAAACAACTTTTTGTATTGATTTTTAGTAAACTTGCATGTTTAATATCATTCCAGAGTCATGATAACTAATCTGTCATATTGATATCATCCATCCAACAATCTTAAGACATGCTTTTCGTACAATTACTTATTGTGTTTCTTATTAGTATTATAAACTATTTTAAAATATTGCAGTTGTTAAGAACTTGAATTTTACAAAATGTAGTACTTTGGTGATACTTGTAATATTTTGTGAAAAGTTTCATGTTCGGTTTAGGTGTTTATATGTTGATATATTTATTCAAATCTTAAATAGTAACATAAGACAGTAATAGTAATGTTAGACAGTAACATAAACATCAGATAGTAACATAGAATAACAACACTCAAAACTAGCATTGAATAGTAATATAAAATAGTAACATTGAACAGTAACATCAGATTTTTATATTTTAGTAACTTGTTTCACAAAGTGTTACTATTTTTGTATTTTGAAATTTTTGCAATTCTGTTTATGAAAAATGACTACAAATGAGAATAATGGCTCTATTACTACAAATCATGTAGTGCCTATTACTATCTCCATTTATGTGTCACAAGGAAAGTAATAGGAAAAATGGATAGCATATGGTATAATGTGTATGATCATATCAAGACGGCTAGAGAGTTGTAGGAATCCTGCGATACAAAATACAAAACAAAGGAAGTCGTAATGAAGAAATTCGTTGTGGGCAGACTCATTGACTACAAAATGGTAGATTCCAATACTATCATAAGTTAAGTTCAAGATCTTCAAGTGATCCTACATAAAATTCATGTTGAAGGGATGGTGCGTAGTAAACTTTTTCAAGTGGCTGGAATCATTAAAACATGCTCGCCATTTTAGAAGGACTTCAAAAATTATTTGAAGCACAAATTCAAAGAAATAAAAATTTAAAACTTGATTGAGAAATTGAGGATTGAGGAAGACAACAGAGTCTTAGAAAGAAAGTTAGTAATCATTTCATGGAGTCAAAGGTACATATGATTGAAAAGGGATAAAAAACCAACAAGAAAGAAAACATGTTGGATAATAAGGGGTCAAGGGCGTGGATTCCAAAAGGTTCAAAGACAACTGATTTCTGTGCAACAAACCACGGCATCATGCTAAGAATTATGGAAATTTTAAAGCACAAGAGAACCACAAGAAGAAAGTTGCCCATGCCAATATAACCAAAGTGGAAAAACTCTCTGAAAATATTTTGAGAATGAGGTTTTCTACCTTAGTATCTGAGGTGAATTTGGTAGAACATATGAAGCAAGGATAGGTGGACAATGGGACCACTATACACATATGTTCTATTATATCATGTTATGTAATTGACTAATTTTGTGAAGTCCTTTGTAAATTTGAACATATTCCACGATCATGATGCTATATCAATAAAGATCTGAAAGTGTGACATGGGAGGGAGGAGGTCATGCTTCATGCTAAATCAAGTGAACTCTATATATGCACCTCCATGCTAGGACACAGGTAATGAACTAGAGACCTAAGATGATCCATTGGTTTAATAAACTTAGGAGGATTAGTGTAAAAAAGAAATTGGTATTAGATTCGGCAATGGCTCCTAGGTGTTCTTCAAAGAAATTTTTTTTAATACCTTTTGTGTGTTTTGAAAAGATAGGAATGATCCATCATCGGATCCCTCTTGAGTAACACCCTTTAGTGTTCAAGAATACAAGTTTTTTTCCTTGCTTTTAGGCTTAAAAAAATTGTAGGGACCTTCATTAAACCAGTCTCTGCTCTCCTACGTCTGGCCTATGCTCACTGGCCTTCGCTAAAGCAGTCTCTTCATGACTTAGGAAAATATCAGGAAAAGGCTAAGCTGTAACACCCCAAAACACACCCTGGACGGTATTACATTCTAAAACCATTCATGTCATGAGAGCACTAATAAAATCCCTTAAAAAACAAGAATTAATTTGTCATCCACAATTAATTACAACATTATCCAAAAGAATAAGCCCAAGTCATGGCTATTACATCTCAAACATTAACTAAAGGAACGCAGCGGAATAAACAAAAGAAATTAGACTACACAAAGTTCCAAAAGAATGTCCTAGTCTTGTATAAAAGGAAAGGATGCCGCTCTATGTGTCCACCTCGGGATCCACACTCCAGTCAATTAGAGTCTCCAAGGTAGCGGGCTCTTCGACCCTTACGTCCTCCTCTAGTGGGTAATCTGAAAAATGTTAGCGGTAGGGGGTGAGCACGAAGCTCAGTAGGAAAATTCTCCCAAACCCATACAAGATTTAGAAAAACATTTAAAACGGTCGGTCTCATTTTTAACATAACATAGATACATAATTTGAAAGAAAGCGGTGACATTTAAAAAAATCTCAAGTTTATTGAAAAACATTACTTAAATGAATAAATGAGCACCTCATACAAATAATAATGATTAATGGTCATAAACAATTTCCAACAATTCTTTTGGCAGGTGGCATACTTTGGGGTTACCTCCACCCCCTTTTTTGGTCACCTTTGATTCTCAAGCATATTTCCCGGGAACCTCTTGAGAATGGGTGAGCATCCTTACATGGAACCTCTCACTAATCATTACATTGATTCCCAAGCATCCTTACCGGGAACCTCTTGAGAAGGGGTGAGCATCCTTACAAGGAACCTCTCACTATAATGGACTTATTTCTCAAACATCCTTACCAGGAACCTCTTGAGAAAGGGCGAGCATCCTTACAAGGAACCTCTCACTAATGTGTATCCCCAAACAACCCAACCAAGCATACAATTCCAACATTCATCTCCATTTACAAGCATTTTTCCAAAACTCCCAACTATATCATACAACAATTCGACAACCAACTAAGAAAAGTACATGAGATCACAAAAGCATCATTTTATGGTTCCATGTGAAACACAAAGGTTTTGAAATTAAGAATAAAGCAAACTTTATAAAAAAATTCATCTCTCTTGAAATTTAGGATTTTTAGCCAAGAACAAGGATTTAATGGTTACCTACCATTAATGTTGTTTAAATCATGGTAATAATCCTAAGGATATCAAGAATCAATGATCTATACCATACATATAAGATTTATAGTGGAAAGAGTACATATAAATAAACCCTCGCCTCAATGCAAGTGAATGAGAGAAAACACCTACCTTTTGTTCTTGGAAGCTAGGTTTGATCTTGACTAACTCCTTTAAACTCTTGTTCTTCTCTTTCTTTCTTCCTCTCTTCTCTTCCTTTCTTTCTCTCTTAGGGTTTCTAAGGTTGGAGGCTGAAATGGAGTCAAAATAGGCGACCTTGGGTATTTATAAGACTAAAAATCGGACAAAGATTGCGACTTTTAATAGTCAGATCAATTCCGACCGTACCGGTACGGTACCGTACTGGTACGCTGTACCGGCACGTCAAACTCTCTGGACCAGTTTTCTCCGGTATGCAGTACCTATACACTTCAGTACCAGTACACAGTACGGGTACGATTTTTTCCAGTTTTTTTCTTTTTTGTCCATTTTTCATTTCCAATCCATCTTAAACCCTTCCAAAGCCATCCTATGCATCTCCAACACCTATTTTTACACCAAACCTATTTAGTACAAGTTCTAGGACCTTAAGTTTCATATTTTTACCTATTAAAACAAAAATTTAACTATTATTTCCACTAACCTCTTTAAATCTCTACTTTTCAAATCTACCAAGATTTAAAGACACATCACTACACATCCACCTTTTTACAACACTTATTTACTATATATATTTATATGCATATATAAAAGAAATGCGGGGTGTTACAATCCACCCCCTTAAAGAAAGTTTCGTCCTTGAAACTTACCTCAAGTAGCGAACAAATATGGATACTTCTCCCGCATCTCTAGCTCTGGTTCTCAGGTAGCTTCTTCCACTCCATGGTGTTGCCACAAAACCTTCACTAGTCGGATGGCTTTTTTGCGGAGCACCTTCTCTTTGGAGTCGAGAATCTTCATCGGTTGTTCTTCATAGGTTGCTCCGTCTTGAATTTCAATATTTTCCAAGTCTACGACGCGTTGCATCCAATTGACACTTTCTCAACATGGACACGTGGAACACATCATATACCCCCGACAACTGAACTAGTAACTGCAATTGATACGCCGCTTTGCCTACTGCTTTGATCATCTCAAACGGTCCGGTATATCTTGGCGCTAATTTTCCCTTCTTGTCGAATCGAAACACACCCTTCCTAGGTGACACCTTGAGAAATACGTAGTCTTCCACCTTGAATTCTAAGGGTCTTCGTCTGTGGTCCGCATAGCTTTTCTGTCTACTTTGCACCGTCCGTAGCCTCTCTCGGATGAGTTGAATCTTCTTCGTAGTTTCTCGAACAATGTCTGGTCCAAACAAACTACTCTCGCCCGCTTCTAACCAACAAGTCGGTGATCGACATGGACTTCCATACAATGCTTCATACGGTGACATCCCAATACTTGCTTGAAAGCTGTTGTTATAAGCAAACTCCACCAACGGTAAGTGGTTGCTCCAACTCCCTTTGAAGTCCAACGCGTAAGAGCGTAACATATCCTCTACAATCTGTATCACCCTTTCGGATTGACCATCCGTTTGGGGATGAAAAGCCGTACTAAAGTGTAACTCCGTCTCGATCGCTTGCTGTAGACTCTGTCAGAATCTCGCCACAAACCTAGAGTCACGATCCGACACAATCGAGAGCGAAACGCCGTGTAACCTCACTATCTCACGGATATACATCTGGCTCAAAGTCTCGAATGTATCCGTGGTCTTCATATCCAAAAAGTGAACGGACTTGGTGAGTCTATCCACAGTGACCCACACTGCATTATGCCCGCGCGACATCCGTGGTAAACCCGACACGAAGTCCATGGTGATGTGATCTCACTTCCACTCTAGAATAGGCAACGACTGTAGGAGTCCTCCTGGTCTTTGATGCTCAATCTTCACCTGCTGGCACACTGTACATTTTGCCACGTACTTGGCCACATCTCGTTTCATTCTCCTCCACCAATACTGACGCTTCATGTTCCTATACATTTTTGTGCTACCGGGGTGGATAGCAAACTTGGAGCGATAACACTCTCCAAGTATCTCCTCTTTTAAGGATGAGTCATCAGGAACACATAGCTTCTCCCTATATCTCAACTCTCCATTTTTTCTTGACCATCCCTCATCGCTTCTCCATTCTCCAATCGAGCTCTAATTCCATCGAGTTCCAAATCCAGACATTGCAACTCCACTACCCATCGCCGAAACATAGGTTGAGCTACAAGGTTGAATAGATATGGTTGATACTCTGGCCCATCCACCCATAGATCATACTCATCTAATGTATCAATCATTTTCCACCTGTTTATCGCAAGAGAATTGATTTCACCCCGAGACTTCCTGCTAAGAGCGTCGACAACTACATTGATCTTCCCTGGATGGTAGTTGAGCGTGAACTCATAATCTTCCAAGTACTCGATCCACCTTCTCTGCTAGAGATTCAAGTCTTTCTGTGTGAAGATATACTTGAGGCTCTTATGGTCAGAGAACACTTGAAATTTCTCGCCATATAAATAACATCTCCACAACTTCAGAGCAAAGACCACAGCGGCAAGCTCTAAGTCATGGGTGGGATAGTTCTGTTCATGAACCTTGAGTTGCCTAGAGCCATAGGCAACTATCCTTCCTCCTTGCATTAGCACACATTCCAAGCCTCGTAATGAAGCATCAGTATAAACATCGTATCCTTCCCCACTATTTCGAATAATGAGGACAGAAGCCATCGTCAACTACTCCTTCAAGGTGCGAAAGGCTAGTTCACATGCTTGTGTCCACAAAAATTTCTCCCCCTTCTTTATAAGGCGAGTCATAGGCATCGCAAGCTTGGAGAACCCTTCCACAAACCTACGATAATAACCGACTAACCCCAAGAAACTCCATACTTCTGTTACGTTATTTGGGGGTTCCCATTTCATCACGGCCTCAATCTTTGAGGTATCAACCGCTACTCCTTGCTCGGACACAACATGGCCTAAGAACTTCACTTCCTTCATCCAAAACTCACACTTGCTCATCTTCGCATATAACTTATGTTCTCTTAATGTTTGTAGCACAATAGAGAGATGACGAGCATGTTCCTCCTGAGCCTGTGAGTAAATCAATATGTCGTCAATAAACACAATGACAAATTGATCGAGGTAAGGCCGGAAGACTCTGTGCATCAAATCCATGAAGGTTGCTGGTGCATTCGTCAGTCCGAACGGCATCACTGTATACTTGAAATGACCATATCGGGTACGAAAAACAGTCTTAGAAATATCCTCATCTCGGATCCGTAATTGATGGTGCCCTGTGCGAAGGTCAATCTTAGTGTAATACTTCGAACCCCTCAACTGATCGAATAAATCATCAATTCTCAGCAACAGATACTTATTCTTCATGGTAACCCGATTCAACCTTCGATAATCCTTGCACAACCGTAGGGTCTCATCCATTTTCTTCACAAAGTGGACCGGGGCTCCCCATGGTGAAGTGCTTAGATGGACAAACCCAATCGCCAACAAGTGATCCAACTGCTTCCTTAGCTCTTTCAACTCCAAAGGTGCCATCCGGTAGGGAGCAATGGATATGGGTTCGGTTCCCTGATAGGGATCGATCTTGAACTCAATTTCCTTAGGTGGCGATAATCCGGGTAATTCCTCGAAAAAAACATCCGAAAACTCCGATACGATTAACACTACATCCGTATGGATTTTATCCCTGTCATCTCCCATCAAGGTAGCTAAGAAACTCAAATGATTTCCCGCTTTCGCCTTTAAGAATCTCCTAGCCGTAATAGGAAATGGATGGAAAGAATCTCGGTTATTCACAAAACTGAAAGCGACTCCTCCTGGCAACTGAAATGTAATCCGCTTGCGGAAGCTATCCATTACCGCTCGAAAAGAGGACAACAAGTTCATCCCAAAAATCACGTCATACTCCTTCATCTCTAAAGCAATCAAATCCATAATTAATTCGTGTTCCCCAATGCGAAGTACGCAACCCTTGCAGACTCGGTCAGTATCTAACCGTTCTCCCGTGGGCAAGCTAATGTTCATAACATGCTCTAGCTTTGCGAAATTCAATCCCAAATTAAGTGCATATGTCATACGTATAAATGAGTGTGTTGCACCGGGGTCAAATAAGATTCGAACCCAAGAATTATAAAGAAGAATTATACCTTCAACAACTGCATTGGAGGCATCTTCCTCCGGTTGGGTCAAGGCAAATACTTATCCCTGGTTGACACCACCGAGGGCTTGAGCTTGTATCGGTCGCTGCGGTGCAGGCCTCGGTGGTGGTGGTTGGCTGCTGGCATCTGTCTGGCGGTCTGGATAGGCCCCTGAGGTGGAAAAATTGGGCAATGCATCCGAATATGTCCCACACCTCCGCATGCAAAGCAGGATCACGGGGTAATACCGGCTCTAGTCTGAGTGTCTCCCTCTCCGCGGGCTGTCAAAAGTCGCTGTCCACCTGTCTGGTCTGGGCGACAGTATAGTGTCGGTCTCTGTGCCCCACTAGTGCTAGCACTCGTTCGGATCGAACCTCATCTCGCTAAGCTCTGTCGTCGCTGACCATCCTCTATATCTCTCTCCACCAATGTAGCTCTATCAACAATATCCCTGTAGTCTCGAATCTTGAGAGCCACCAACTTCTCTCGGATGACCGGCCTCAAGCCCTGCTCGAAGCGCTTGACCCTGTTGGCCACAAACATGCTGCCTTGTCATAGAGCAAGAAAATCGGCCTTCATCCGGTCTTGGACTGATTCCAAAAAATACTTATCTTGGAAGAGTTGATCGAACTCCTCCCAAGTGAGGGTGTCAGTGTCCCTTCTCCTCTTTATGGCATCCCACCAATAGTCAGCCTCCCCCTCAAATAGGTAGGTTGCCAGGCCAACCCGTAAATCCTCGACAATCCTCATGCCTTCACAAATCTTTTTCACTCGGCTGATCCATTTATCTGCATCCAAAGGGTTAGAGCTCCCTTGGAAAGTAGGTGGGTGTTGCCTCAAGAATTCCTGAAGAACTATCATCCTTCGGCTGCCGTCCTCGTTGCCCGACATTTAAGCTAAAGGATGAGCTCTACCATTATGGTTGTTCCCATTCTCGTGTTGTACCAGAGTGGTGAGATCCCTCAAACACTGATAAATGTCATTCATGGCATTGGGAGGTGGTGGCGGAGGAGAGGGTGCTTGGTCACCACGTCCTCATCCACGGCCACGTCCACGTCCTCTTCCTCCGTCCATCCTGCACATCAATTTACAATTTAGTTCATTGATGTACAAGACATCCTAAATATTACTTTAATCTAAAGTCTATGGTTCCTATAAAGCAAGACCGAACAATTTCTTTCTACATAGTCCTATTTCTCTAGTGTGAATCCATAACCTACAGCTCCCATGTAAGACCTAAAGCCTAGGCTCTGATACCAAATTTGTAACACCCCAAAACAGACCCTAGACGGTATTACATTCTAAAACCATTCATATCATGAGAGCACTAATAAAATCCCTTAAGAAGCAAGACTTAATTTGTCATCCACAATTAATTACAACATTATCCAAAAGAATAAGCCCAAGTCATGGCTATTACATCTCAAACATTAACTAAAGGAACGCAACGAAATAAACAAAAGAAACTAGACTACACAATATTCTAAAAGAATATCCTAGTCTAGTATAAAAGGAAAGGAGACCGCTCTATGTGTCCACCTCGGGATCCATACTCCCGTCAATTAGAGTCTCCCAGGTAGCGGGCTCTTCGACCCTCACGTCCTCCTCTAGTGAGTAATCTGAAAAATATTAGCGGTAGGGGGTGAGCACGAAGCTCTGTAGAAAAATTCTCCCAAATCCATATAAGGTTTAGAAAAGTATTTAAAATGGTCAGTCTCATTTTTAACACAACATAGATACATAGTTTGAAAGAAAGCAGTGCCATTTAAAAAGATCTCACGTTTATTGAAAAACATTACTTAAATGAATAAATGAGCACCTCATACAAATAATAATGATTAATGGTCATAAACAATTTCCAACAATTCTTTTGGTAGGTGGCATACTTTGGGGTAACCTCCACCTCCTTTTTTGGTCACCTTTGATTCTCAAACATCCTTACCGGAAATCTCTTGAGAATGGGTGAGCATCCTTACATGAAACCTCTCACTAATCATTACATTGCTTCCCAAACATCCTTACCGAGAACCTCTTGAGAAAGGGCGAGCATCCTTACAAGGAACCTCTCACTCATGTGCATCCCCAAACAACCCAACCAAGTATACAATTCCAACATTCATCTCCATTTACAAGCATTTTTCCAAAATTCCCAACTATATCATGCAACAATTCGACCACCAACTAGGAAAAGTACATGAGATCACAAAAGCATCATTTTATGGTTCCATGTGAAACACTAAGGTTTTGAAATTAAGAATAAAGCAAAATTTATAAAAAATTTCATCTCTCTTGAAATCTAGGGTTTTTAGCCAAAAACAAGGATTTAATGGTTACCCACCATTAATGTTGTTTAAAGCATGGTAATAATCGTAAGGATATCAAGAATCAATGATCTATAGCATACATATAAGATTTATAGTGGAAAGAGTACATATAAGTAAACCCTAGCCTCAATGCAAGTGAATGAGAGAAAACCCCTACAATTTGTTCTTGGAAGCTAGGTTTGAT
>CM042198.1:8247959-8264453 GCA_023539305.1 Ilex asprella
TAGAAAAGAAAAAAAAAACAGAAATTATTTGATGATCTGCATAATTTACAGCCACGGCACGACAACACAAAGCCCTTGGATTTGAGAAATTCACCACAAAACACCCGCTTATTGCTATAAATGCTGGGGATCTCTGAACTTATGAGCTTCTTAACCAGCAGAAAAAAGAGAGAAAAAATACATAGCTGTCACATAAAACATAATTGTAAAAAAAAAAATAAGAGCAACAATAGAAATTCATTTGGAAGCTTCAACCAGTGGTTTATGGAGAATCGTAAATGGTTTCACTCAATTCTCATTCCGCACAAAAGTAAAAATGACAACCTACACAGCATAGACATGTAACCTTTACATCGTCCAGGAGTTAATTCAACTTCATATGTTCATATATACAAAGAAAATTTTGGCAAATATAAGGAATAACACCAGGACTCACTCCCTGTCAAAACCAACATGCCTGTTCTTCTCCTTTTTAATTTTTTTGGCTGAACACTCTTCACTTCTACATATACCCTATAATCAAGTGAGGATAATCCATCACTTATGGTCAAATGTTTTTCACTATTAGCAATATGTAGCATTTCTTCACTAATTGTGGATATAATATATAAGAGAAGCCATTCTCAACATTTGAAGTTTGAGTAGAGATGGGATGAAAGGTCTGGGATCATCGGCAATCCAGATATCAGTACCCGAGTTTTGACAGACGGGAAGACACATCAGTTGCAACCTCGTCAAGTGTCTAAAACAAAGCACAAATACTTCAGATTTTATGCAGCAAGATTAGATGGATATAAGTGGTGGAAAAATACTAGACTGTGAGAAAAAAATAGAAACTAGTGCATAGAATCCTCATTCCACGCTATCCGATTTTGATATTATGGAAAACTACCCATTAGATATCCATTCCACAACATCCAATTTTGATTTATGGAAAACTATCAATTAATTGATTCAACAAACTTTTCTCGAACTGTAAATGAATAGTTACACAGGCAAAAATAATGGGAGCGGTTATATGGATAACTTGGAGGAATTTAATTGCATAAAACTTTCTTTAGTAATTACACATGTCAAAATTCAGGAAAATCAGGAAATGTGGACGAAATATCTCCCAAACCCTCTACCCCTAATTTATAAATAGATGATTGCGCATATATAAATAGATAACTCATTGTTCCATAGCACCCAACAAACCTGCATTGCTATGAGCATGTACTCTGCAAGAAGTCCAAATACTGATACATCGGTCAATCAGGACCCAGAAAAAAGAAATATAAAAGAAAGTTCTCTCCACAAAAAAAATTGCTTCATATCTTAAGTTACACATACACAAAGAAGAAGACCCACCAATCTTAGTCTTCACACAGGAAAAAAAAGCAGGAAAGAGATGGAGTGTCTCTTGATTGAAGTACATGAGTTGGAAAAGGAGTCTAGGAACACGATGGCATAGCAACTAAAGGATGTCAAATGGAGGATGGGGTTTGGTGAGCATGTCCAGATGGTTTTAAGAATAGCTTACATAATTGTAGTGAGGAAAGGAGGAAGAAAACTGGAGGAAGTGGGCTGGTGCGGTAGTTTGTGGGCTGGTGGGGTATATTTATGGAGGGAAAATGCTATGTTCACCAACTCTTTTACCAAATTATAGATCCCAAATGATGTGGTTGATTGAGACTCATTGGATAGTTAGTGAAAGCTTGTGGTACCTGCTGATCCTATGGATCTCATTGACTTGAGATAGAAAATTTGGTTAAAGTTTTAGTGGATGTAGCATTGTTGTTTATGGAGTATGTGTTAAGGGTTGATTTGAGGTACCCTTGTTATCTAATATAGTAATTCCAAAATGTCTAACTTCAAACAATATAAATTAGGTCATAATTCTGAGCAAGATTACCATATGTAAGGCCCAAGTCATATAAAGTTTCAGATAAAATTTTCAAAACGCTGGATATGAGTTTCATAGACACATAATAAAGAGGATAAAAGAGGCAAACAGGCATCTGGCAGGCAACCAACATAATCCCTTCTCTCCTAGCAGCTCCTCATGCATAGCAATTTTAATGATGCATGCACCTCACATCCATCAAAATGTGCTAACCTAAGGTGCTTGTTGCAGAACCTTTAGCAATCAAGACGAGTTTCAGAAGTTTCTTGCAACAACTTCTGAAAATATTACCTCAACAGCTTGTTGCAGAGCATGGAACATTTCTCTGGTCTTTTTTCTTTTCATGACAACTTCATCCTGCTCCTGCAACATGTCTTCAAAAGAATTCTCTCTGCATGACATGAGGAAACAAATGATTGGAAACGTCGCAACAAAAAATTCATTCAGATTCATGGCCGATACCGCGACCTTGAACCATGCGATACATGATTGCTTCAGCTAGGTTAGGTCCAGGGCCAACCTGGATAATATTGGCCGGAGAAGCCCCAGTTTAAATCAAAGGAAAGTTGAGAGAGGCTGTTGGGCACAACTAGGTAGTCTGTACACAATGTTGTCCTAATGTAAACTTTGTAACATCATGCACTTTTTTCATGCTTAATGCATTTAGTTATAAACTTTGGTACAGGCTACAGGTAACCATGGCTAACTCACATGGTTTATCATTCACCATATTTAGCCTTTCTCCCATGAAAATGAAAATAGCATCCATCCCAAGTAAATGACTACCACAACGTCATCATTGTTCTCACGACCAATCTAAACCAAGCATTGCTGCTTGAGCTCAACTCACACTAAACAAGAAGAAATTCTAAGAATGCCCTTAATGCATTTAGAGGCACGAGCAAGCTTGAAAATTTGTAAATGAACCAAGCTAAGACTAAACAGTTTATCTGCTCACTTTACAGCTCTTCCAAAGTTCTAATCTAGAAAGGGACTGGGGACAACATTGTTCATGGAAATCCATTTCCCAATGTTTGGAATCATTATAGATATTGCCATCAAGTTAATAAATATCAGCTCAACAGAGTTTGAAATCATCCACAGAAATATTATGGAAGCAAAACGAAACAATTTGCCAAAACTCCTTCTTTATCCAATATAATACCTGTACAGTTTCTGTATAAAGGTGCCAAGGAGATCCCTCTTTGTATAATTGACCTGGAGCATATTAACAGTAAAGCAAAGATAAGATGGAAGAGGAACAGATAGCAACAGCAAAGGTAAATCTTCATGCTACTTTGGGAGAAAAAAAGATTGAATGATTGAAAGAGGAAATGGAAGAATTCCAGCAATATACCAGGAAGTGCATTACAGCTTTTGGAACCAAGTCTTGGATATTCTTTCTGACGATGTCATAATAAGACGCCAGGAGTAGTTTGGTTACCATTATTTCCACTGCTTCATTCTCTGTTTGCGTTTCTAGTGGCCTTAAGATGGATGGCGGCTGAAACAAGACAAGAGAGGATGGAATCAGGAATATAGAAGATAAACCATAACATAAGTGAAATTAAAAATATACACACAATTACCTCTCTTAGTTGGATAACAGACGGTTTCTGCTCAATATCATCCACAACATCACCAGGAGATCTATTTACCGAGCTCTGTCCTGATGATCCCCGCATTCCAAATACGGATGAAATGCCCCATGTCCTTGAGGTTGCACTACCTGCAGAGTATCAAGTACAATGTAGCAGTTATGTACTTATAGCTGTTACTGACAACAGTGACAAGGAGCAGTAACAAATAGGGCATAAACAGAATGAAATGACTCAAAAATATGCACCCACAACTAATCCTCTAATAAATTTATTTTTGTGCATGTCTGCACTTGTGCTTGTCCTGCTGTGTTAAAATTAATAGGGCAAACTTCACTTTACCCCCTCGTGGTATACTCCAAAAGCACATAACCCCCTTGCCATTAAAAATATCCACATAACCCTCAAATACTTTGTGAACTAAATCGAAATGTTAACTCTGTCAACAGAAAATTAAAATGAACTTACTAGCCCTTTCTCTTCTTCTTCCCAAGCAAACCCCACCGGCTCTCAGTATCCCTATCACCTTCTCTCTAAAAACCAAGGCCACCCTCTGAACAATGGCACAACACAGTACAAAACTATAAACCACAACACAAAAAAGGACATTCTATATATCTCTCTTCCCTTCCTCCTCTCTATAGCAAACACCGCCTTGCCACCACCACTGCAACGCCCCTTTTTTTTGTAGAACACTGCCCTTCCTCCTCTCTGTGGCCAACACCAAATACCAGTACCATTGCACTACCATTTTTTTGTAGATTAAAACAACCACAGAAGTCAAATTCCAATTAATTCAATATAGAATTCAGTATAAAAATTGTCAATGGAAATTTATAGTAGAGAGTTTCAGTAGAAATTTTATGAAAAATTCATTGTGGCAATGAACAACCCAGTCGTACGCCTCCGTTGTAATGATCTCAAATTGCACTGATCAGCAGTACCTCAAATTGCATATGCTTCAAACTGGTTCACTAGTCGAGTCAATTTTGATGCAACTTCACTTCAACCAAATTGTTTCGAACCAAAATGAGTCAAAATTGGAGTCACATCAGGATCCTACTCAGGCGAGGGCTGACGATTCTTGTCCCAACAGGGATGGGCAAAAGAGAGGCAATGAGACATGAAGGGATAGGTGTTGGATGGAGGGGGAGAGAGAAATGGGTTGGTGGTGGTGGTCGTTATTAGCGGCGAATAAGTTGTCAAGGGTTATAGAGTTGTTCGAGCAGACCCTGGTGACATCTGGTAGTGGACTGGGAAAGACAAAGAAGAGTAAAGAGGAAAAAGAGAAGAGAAGGGGTTGATTTGCAATGGTAGTGGCTGTCTTCCAACAATGCCTAAAGCAAGAGGGAGAGTATGAGGGTGTGATGAAAGTAGTTTTGTCATTTTAAAATAATTCTTCACACCCACTCTTACAGTTAGGGTATGAATCACACTGCCCATTATAATAGATGGAGAATATAACGTTGCAATTTAGTCCACAAAGAATGTGGGGGTTATATGGAAATTTTTAAATGGCAAAAGGGCTATGTGCTTTTGGGATATACCATAAGGGGGTAAAGTGAAGTTTGCCCAAATTTATATGATCCAGCATGTTTAGATTGCACTGATCACAATTCTAGGCATATCATCTTCCCCATTTCTTGTGAACTAAGAAGCACAAACACAAATACGACACTATTGGAGTTATAGCAGCCTAGGTTATTAGGGCTTTGCCTTTGTCTTCTTTTTATCTTTTTATCCTTGTTGTACCTTTATTGTTTGTCTATATATACCGGGGCTCTACACTTAGTTTATATCCCTTTGACACACGTTTATTACAAGTTGGTATCAGAGCCACAACTCTAACCCTAAGCCTAAGCCTAAGCCTAAGCCTAAACCTAAGCCTAAGCCTAAGCCTAAGCCTAACCCTAGCCCCACCTCCACGTTGCAACCACCAGCCACCACACTGCCACCATGACTACTCCAGATTAGCCACTGCAGCGACCCACCTACCAGCGAAAACCCATTTAGCCTACTGCCGCGGCCAAAAAACCTCAACGAACTGTCTGCTTGACTCCATCATCATCCTCACCGACTGCCTCCATATTAAACCATCAACTGCCTGCCTCAATAACCACACCTGGTATCACTGACAAACACATACCATATACCAACTACCTCAACAGCTACACCAACAACCCAAGTCGTTGCACCAACCCACACCCATATACCAGCTAACAAATACCCACAATCAACACATTCCAGTCTACACTGACAGCCCATCTACACCGACCAGCATACTGATAAACCCATACCAACGCAATATAGTCCCAAACTAGACCAGCCCAGCAACCTAACCCACTGCCCAATAAACACGACCCACTACCCAATCCAACCCAAACCAGCCCAGCCACCTAGCATACTGTTGGGTCACTACTCAGCCCACTGACAGGTCATATTTTTCGTTTTAGTTTCATCCTTTACACTCTTCGTCACAGTGTTGCCAGGTTGTAATATCTAGGACCTTTTTCAGAGGAGTTGAATCCTTTTCTCCATTGATCTGTTCTTGATGCAGTAGATCATTTATCTATATTTACTGGATTTCTGAGCACCGTAACCTGATTATTTGAGAACTTTCTGGACCTTCTTTATTTGTCGCTACTGTTCGACTGGAGGTATATTATTCTCCCTAATTTTATCTCTCTATTTATCTTAGAGTTATTTTTCTGTCACGGGTGTCCTAGTATTGTTGTTGATATGGCTACTACTGAGAGACTTGAGTCCCCTACTGTTGACACATCTACCGTTAAGGCATCTGTTGGTACTTTCACTTTTATGTTTGACTATTATATAGTACCTACTAGCACAGTTGCATTACCAGCATTGTCAGACATGATCACTCAGGAAGTTACGACACAGTTGTTGAACGACCGTAACTTCGCTGAGTGGTCTTACTCATTCCAATTTTTCCTAGGACGTGTAGGGAAGCTTAATTGGCCGACGGGATCTCACCCAAAGCCAGCTAATACCGACCCTAGATATTTTGCGTGGTTCTCTGAGAAATGTGCCATTCTTGGATGGTTATTTGGCCCGATGGAGCCATATGTTTGTAGGATTAATCAGTTTCATAGCTCTGTTCCAAAACTATAGAGCGCATTATCAGAGATGTATTCCCGGTCAGGACGAGAAGTTTGTGTTTATGAGCTTTCTCGGGAGCTCTCATATACTCGACAGAGAGATATGACTGTTCAAGATTATTATGATTATTTAACCCAGCGGTGGCTTGAGTATAAGACTTTACATCCTCTTGCTATTTTTCCGAGGATAGAGCCCAAGGGAGCAACATTCTTGCATACTCCAGAATAGGAGTATAGGATTCACAAGTTCTTTATGGGGCTTTGTAATGAATTTGAGGGACCTCGTTCACAGATCTTGTCGATGATGAGACTTCTATCTCTTTATGAGGTGTATGCGAAGAATGAGTAGCATGAGCGTCGTGTCCATATTGCATCCCTTCCAATTGCGGCCTTGACTCCTCCGACCGACCAGATGGCCCTTGCAGCTATTGTCGGGTCTCGTTCAAGATCCTCAACCAGAGGTGGACAGTGCTCGGACCAGCACCGTTATGGTGCCCCAAATCAACGCAGATTGGGGAATTCTCGTCAATGTGATTATTGTGGATGACCAGGACATCTCAGGGCTGCTAGTTGAAAGCTCCATCCAGAGCTTAAGCCGCCTCCTCGCGGCCGTACTACTGCTATTGTTGAGATACCACCACCTACTGTCACTGCTCCTACTACTATTCCTCCTTAGCAGAGTGATATGAATGCTTTCACTTTTTAATTGGATATACTTATGTCCGCCCTAACTTCTCAGGGTTCGACTTCTGCTACTGCCACCACTACAGGTATGTCTCATGTCTTTTATGCTCGCATTCGTCCATCTCCTCTTTGAATGCTGGAATCGGGTGCAAATGGTCACATGACAGGTGAGGCCTATCACTTCACCACTTTTGACGTGCAGTTACATATACAAGTTCAGCTAGCAGATGGGACACATGTCTCTATTGTTAGTAAGGGTACAGTACGCCTTCCAGATGGCTTTACATTACATTCAATTTTTTATGCGCTAAAATTGATCATAAATATATTATCCATACATCAGTTAGCCATAAATTTTCACTGTACAGTTGTGTTCTTATTTGATTCTGGTTATTTGCAGGGCCTGAGTACCAAGAGGATTATTATCAGAGGACATGAGAGAGATGGATTGTATTATCTAGGCGATTCACCTCCAGTTGCACCAGTTCCTCTACCTACATCACCTGCACCTGTTTTATCTTTATCTATTCCTAGCTTGCATACTAGTATTTTACCTAGCTTGTCGTTATGATTTTTTGTCACAAACTGTTCAGTTGTGACATAACTGTTTTGGGCATACAAATTTTAAATATTTATGTATATTGTTTCCTACTTTGAGCAATACTTGTGTTAGTAGTAAACTTGATTGTGTTATATGGTCCCTATCGAAATATGTTAGGACCAATTATATTCCTCACATGCATCAGTTACCCAAGCCATTTGACTTAATACACTCTGATATTTGGGGACCATCTCCTGTTAATGCTCTGTCAGGTGCTCAATGCTATATGACATTTATAAATAACCATACTCGTTGTACTTGGGTCTACCTTTTGCATAGAAAGTCCGATATACTCCCCATAATCACTCAGTTTCTTCAGATGATTAACATAATTTGATGTTATTATTTGTGCTCTTCGATCGGATAATACTAAAGAATATTTGTCTGATACCTTAGTGTCTCACCTTTCTTGTCACGGTATCCTTCAGCAACTCACTGATCCATATACTCTTGAGCAAAATAGAGTCGCTGAAAGGAAAAATAGGAGTCTGATATAGATAGTACATTGTATGCTTAGATGTATGGGAGTACCAAAATCTTATTGTCATTTTACTATTTTGATTCTACCCTTCTGTGCAATTGTACACCGAGTCGTGTTCTTCAATATAGGGCTCCTTTACAAGTCTTATTTCCTGAGCGGACACTTTTTTCCGGTCCCCCCCTCATGTTTTTGGTTACACATATTTTGTTCAAGATCAGTCTTCTACTCGTCATAAGCTTGATGATAAAGCGATTCATTATGTCTTTGGGGGCTATTGTTATTAATCTAACGGGTATCGGTGTTATGATCCTATCTGACGACGTATGTATCACAGTCTAGATGTTACTTTTCTTGAGCATATTCCTTATTTTTCTTCTAGTCCTGTGTCTGCCCCTCCAATTGATGATACTCCCTTTGATTTTTCATTACCACAATAGCCAGAGCCATTAGTCACTAACACTACAAAGTCATCAATCTGTCCTTCTCCAGAGCCACTCATCCCTGTCAGTACAGAATTATCAGTCTCTCTTCCTTTGCTCATTTATGTTCGTCGTCCTCGCTCTCATCTCCTTGCTAATGTCCTCTCTATCTCAGGCGATGCAAGTAATACCTCTCAGTTTAGTGAACATATTGATGCACCTGTTGTTAGTGCTAATGAGATTGCAAGTACTGAGCCAATAACTTTAGTTGATGAGACATTGTCAGTGGATAATGATAATTTAGGACGTCGTTATCCGCAGCGTGATCGCCTTCCAATTGTTTGTTATGGTTGGACTACCAGGACTTTATATCCGATCTCTGCTTATGTTTCTTGTGATGATCTGTCTCCTACATTTCGAGCTTATAGTATGATCTTATCAAATACACCAGTTCCTCGCTCTGTTTCAGAGGCTATTCAGGAGCCCAAGTGAGTTCTTGTCATGTAGACAGAGATGGATGTTCTTCAGCGTAATCATACATCGGATCTTGTTTCTTCACCTTCAGGAGTGAAGCCTGTTGGCTGTCGCTGAATTTGCACCTTGAAGTTTCTTGCGGATAGTACTATTGATCGTCACAAGGATAGACTTGTGGCGAAGGGTTTTACTCAGGTATCAGATCGTGATTTTGGTGCTACCTTTGCCCCAGTGAAAAAATTGACTACTGTTCGATTGATTATTTCTCTTGTCGTTGAGTACTCTTGGCCTCTTTATCAGTTGGATGTGAAGAATGCATTTCTTTATGGTGATCTAGATGAAATTATTTATATAGATGCACCACCGGGATTTTGTGATGAAGGGGAATATACTGAAAAAGTATGTCGACTACTTAAGTCTCTTTATGAACTGAAACAGTCACCACGAGTCTTGTTCTCTCATTTTAGTGGTGTAGTTATACGTTTAAGGTTCACCAGATGTCATTCTAATCATACCTACTTCATTCGACAGAATACTTCTGAACAGTGTGTCATCCTTTTGGTATATATTGATTATATTATTATTACTGGAGATAATATTTCTGAGACTGCGCAAGTCAAGGTTGACCTTGGGAAAGGCTTCGATGTGAAGGACCTTGAATTTCTACGATACTTTCTTGGGGTTGAGGTTACCCATTGCAGCAGGGGTATTCTTTCTCAGAGAAAATATGTTCTGGATCTTTTCTCAGACACTAAGATGCTGGGGTGCAAACCGGCATCATCACCCATGATTCCAAACTTGAAGCTTACTGCTGAAGGTGAGGAGTTAAGAGATCCGACTGTCTATCAGAGGTTGGTAGGTAGACTTATCTACCTAGCCAACACTAAGCCAAACATTTCATTCACTGTCAGCCGAGTTAGTCAGTTCATGCACAGACCATGTCAGTCTTATCTTGATGTAATTTATCATATTCTTCGGTCTTGTCCTAGACTTGAGTTATTTTATGTATCAGGATCTCAAACTAGTTCTCTAGGCTGTTATTCAAATTAAAATTATGGGGGAGCGTGTGACGGTCGATCTACTACGGACTTCTGTGCTTTTCGAGGAACTCATTTTATCTCTTAGAAGAACAAGAAACAGTCAATTGTCTCTCGTTTGTCAGCAGAGGCAGAGTATCGGGCACTGACACTAGCACATGTAAAATTATCTGACTACGATCAAATCTTGGCGAGTTGGGATTTCCAATGACTTCTTCATCTACATTATATTGTGATAATCGATCTGTTATTCAGCTTGCTTCTTACTCTGTAGTATGCGAGAGGATGAAACATACAGAGATCATTGTACACTTTTTTCGAGAAAAGTTTAACAGTGGTATTGTCACTCCGTCGTTTGTGGAGACCAATGATCAGGTTGCGGATGTTTTCACCAAATCTGTCACTCTATCCATTCTTCGAGACTCCGTTCTCAAACTTGGTTTAATTGACATTTTCGCGCCTAACTTGAGGTGGTGTATTGAAGTTATAGTAGTCTAGGTTATTAGGGCTTTGTCATTTGTCTTCTTTTTAACTTTTTATCTTTATTATACCTTTATTGTTTGGCTATATATACGGAAACTCTACACTTAGTTTGTATCCTTTTGACACACGTTTATTACAAGTGACACAACACGGACACACCGACATAAATTTTTTCAAAAAAATCAAACACAAATACATTGAAAATATGTTTAATAATATGTATTTATATATATAAATATATATATATATATAATCAAGTGATAAAATAAAAATATTATCTTAATAATCTTTTGATTCATCCTTTCTCTAATTCTAAAAATTCACATCATGATTTCACTACATAAAAAATATAATATAAAATATAACGATACACATTCAACATTAACATCTATAATCCAACAATAAATGACTACTACAATTTTAATTTTAAAAAAAAAAATCACTTTTAATACTAATTTTCATCAATTTCAAGAAATCCCAATTTTTAACCCATTTTTTTCTCACATTATTTTCATATTAAAAGTTTAGTCCGTTTATATTTAAGTTCATGTTCATCTCCAAAATTATGTTACATTCATTTCCTATGTTCAATGTAGTGATTATAATTTCTTTTATATGATGACTTTGATTCATATATCTTTAAAATTACAAAAAAATAACTTTAATTAAGAAGTTATATGAAAAGTTCTCAAAAATTTGAAAATAAAATCCCAAAATGTGTCTCCAATGTGTCGGTCACGTGACCCCAACGTGTCCTAAAAAAATTTAACAATTAAAAAATTGAACACTCATTTTAACGTGCCCAACACGTGTTCGTGTTCCAGATGTGCCCAACTCCAACACTCTGACCAAAACAAAGTATCCGTACTTCCTAGCTTGTGGACTTAATTTGGTGTGGCGATGTTAGTTTCCTACTCTCTTTCACATAATGTGATTTAGTAGATAATATCCATGTGTTTTTAGTTGCATCATTTCCACCAACTGTTTAATATTTTTTTGAGCAATTCATCTAATCCCCAATATAGAATGTTTATTATCCCAAAATGCATTGATAAATGCATTCTAACAAGATAACACATTTAATGCATTTTAGTATAGTAGTGTCACCACCATTAATGCTGGCATAATATTTTGTCTTGGGATCACCATTGCGCACCCCTTTCACTTAACAATCCTTTTTAATTTGACAAATAACAAAAAAATACCCTTAACGAATAGAAATATGTTGGGTAATAAAAGAGTAAGCAATGACTTAAAAAGTGGAAACAAGGATCACATATATATAGAAAAAAGATTAAATATTTGGCTCTTGAACAAAGTTTTTATAGATAACAAACACCATAAGAAGAAAAGAAAAGACAAACAATAGTCATCCCTAACGTCAACAAAGGTACTTTAGAAACCTTAATTGATGGGGAAAAGGGGAAATAAATTTACAATTGGATTCTTTTAGCTGTTGACTCAATAGGTTACTGCATTGTGGCAATCGTTTTTGAATCCACAAATCATTTGATTCTCAAGTTAACCACACAAATTTGTTAAAATTCATTAGAATATGAGACTCAATTTCCAAATTCATACCAAAAAAGTGTCATAAGATTCCAACAACTATGATGACAAGTTCAAAAAAAAAAAAATTAGAAGCAACAAAGTTTCACTACCAAACAAAACCGCATCTCCATCCCAAATGACGTTAAATTTGATCCAAAAATCAAATTAACAAGGATGGTCTTTATTTTCATGCACAATTAATGAGAAGATTGATAAGATATGTCCTACAGGAGACGGTCTGTAGGAATGATCTCACCTAGTCTATACATCTCTGTCGAAGGAGTGATGATGTGTTATTGCGGTTTGTTGATTACTAGGTTGTGTTGGATCAAAAAAAGATTAATAAGTTGTGACGATCAAAATGTGGGCAAAAATTAGCTAAAAAGAAAAACATGAACAAATATATACACATGTAAATTGAAAACCACAGATGCAGATCATGAATTGACCAATGAAGAAACTCAAAAAAAAATAAAAATGAAAATGAGAAATTAGGCCCAATTAAGTGCAAACATGTATATTACGTATATTGAATAAAAAGTATGTTAGTGTTTCAGGTATTCCCTTTTCTATAGGTTTTCATTTCAGGTATTTGGTCGTAATTTGGTCTACCTGAACATCGATAAGGAAATTCTTGAGTGTCTGCTTAAGAATTCATGCACCGGGGTGCTAGGAAATTGCCTCACCAGTTGAAGGTCTAAGTGCAACAAGTACTAGTCAACCATTACCCAATCCATTTCTTTAGAAGTGTCAGATATCTTGCCATTCACCTATCTTGTTCATTAATTGTGTCATATTCTCTGGTTGACAAGTATAATCCATAAACAAAAAATCCAAAGCTTCTCTTTCAATCAAACCCACCATCACAAATACGGACACGGAAATATGACAAAATTCAAAAATGTAGGACACAGACTTGCTAAGGATACGACTATTAAAATAATATAATATATTTTTCAAATAATAATTAAGTTGTCATATAAAAAAATAAAACATATTTTATAAAAATATTAATAATAAGACCTAGCATTTTTTTGATTAAAATTGAAATAGATTAAAATACAGATCCACCATTTTCATAAAATATCATTACATTCATTAACATTCATAGTATATAAGCTGCATAACAAAAAACATATTAAAAAATAGAAATCGCACTCTATTTAATAGTTAACAATTGTTTTTTTTAATAAAAAAAATTAGCCCACCACTCATAGGCTACAGCCTCCATATATAAAAGATCCACTTTATGCATATATTATCAAAACCAAGTAAAAAGCCCTCTAATTCCACAAGATGTATACAATACCTCATTAAGTAATCAAAATATATAAAAAAAATCAAACATGTATAATACCAATTAGACAAGTTTGTTGTGACAATATCAGGTTATTAGCATCTTGCCTCAAACCAGACTCAGCTGCGTGTCAATGGTTTTGGTTCATGTTGGGGACTAGTTAACTTTATCCAGCCAATTTCATGTTCGCGTCATGTAAAAAATTGCACCCAACTTGTTTTACATAAAAAGAGAGACTGTTTTCTACAGCACAATTTTTCAAGATTTTGAAGGATAAATTCCAGAATTGAGATCTTGCTGACTTTCAAGCATTGGTGGTTTAGGTTTTGAGGAATTGACCTCGTTGTGCCTTCAAGTCCCTCTAACCTTGCTATGTACTCGAGAGGCTAGCAAACCAAGACATTGTGTTCCTCAGTTCAGATCTGAACAGTGCCAGAATCAAGCATTTCATTAATTCTGAAGAAGATACTTAAATCTTAGTCTTCTAACAATGACCTAACAGCCATTATTTGTGGGACGGTAACAATTTCTTGATCCAAGCTTATCACTCCTATTAAATCAGTATATATTTGCTCTATTTCTTGCTCCTATTTGCACCATATTAAATCAGTATATTGGGTTCCTAAGGGGCTGCACACTTCAATTGTGGGCCGAATTATTTTATTTGAGCCATGTTTGATATGTCTTGTATTAACATCTAAGAATTCTTGGCCAGCACGATTATTCACCAAGTTCTCTTGGTTTGCAAACTATAGTCTCCGATATGTTGTGTCGAATTGACCCGTTGCTGAGCAGTGAATGGAAAAGTTGATCCAATTAACTGGTGTGTGTCCAACCTCCTCTTAATGTGATGCATAGATACCCAGACGTGATGCCTATGCCTTTCTTTAAATTATATTAAGAAATGTGGCACTTATAGCTCTAGTGAGACACAACTCAACTTATCCCCCTTTCTGTTATTCATTTTCTTCTAATTATCATCAAACCATCCACATTTTTTCCCTTTTCCCAATGTATTATCTAATCATGAGGATCATTTTTCCTGGCAAAAAAGGTGCCCTACATCACACACATACACATGAAAACTAAATTAATGAGTCATATCCTTAAAGATAGCAAATATATTGTTTACAGCGTAGTCATATATGATGATCTTTTGATCCATGCCAACAATGCGCCAGTGATGAACACATAAGATGAACAAAAGGAAGGGAGAAGGATAGGGGTGTATAGTTGGATGGCTTGTTCCATTGCCACCACTATACAGAATGAGCATACCTACTGAGACCGGTTTATCATTGTTCAACTGAGTCCGACCTGCCTGCCACATACATGCATGAAGTAAATGAAAGAATAATTGGAAAGTAAACAATCAACACAAGCAGCCCAATTTTGGGGTCAAATGTAAAGGTACAGACATCTTATTTTCCAGGAAAGAGCCTGAACAACATAACATCCAGTATTAAGTCAAGTCAAATATGTTTTCACGCTATAATTACGATAGCTTTAGAGACACCAACCATAACTACACTACTTCCTACACAATGCAAGACGTACAAAAGCTTGACATTATTGAGGAAAGAATGCACCCATAGAGCTCAAGCTGAAGCTCAACCAATTTCTAGTTGATGTATTCATTGTTTTATAATTCATTTTATTCAAATATTTCAGAAAATCTAACAATGATGTAAAACCCGAGAAAATTTGAACTTTTTATGAGAAAAAACAAAACGGTAAATTGTCGCTACAGTGCAAGTTGAGAATCGTTATTTTACTATAGCTTGAATGACGAAACAGATCTCTCTGTTGGATTTGTCTCGCGAAATCAAGTTACCCAAACAAATTTCATCGAATTCCGAAATACTCGAATTTTGTGCGTTTTACAAGGCAGTCGGGTCTCGGATGACCCAAAAACGAATTTTTTAATAAAATTTTAAAAGTTGAAAAATAATTTAAAGCAAGTTGAAATAAAAATATTTGAACTTGAACCAGAGCAGAATTTAATCATTTTAGGGAAAAAATCGACCCAAGAAAGGGGGCATGTGGCACGGCATTGACCAAGCATTAAAGTGTATAAATAGGGACTAAAGTCTGATTTTTTAGAACACTCTGCTGGTTTTCTGCTGGGTTTAACCTTAAAAGAAGAACTGAGAAAAAAGAGAGAATTCCAACCTTCACTCTCAAATCTACGGAGTTCCGCCAATCGAAATTATTCGGGCCAAGTATTAAAGTCGATCTCATCGACGAGGGCTATACAATCATAACAAAAACAAGATTTTGGAAAAAGCTTGGGTTTAATCCTTGAAACTTCCTACATTGATTTTACGCTTCAAGAGGTAGGATTTTCATCCTAACTAGGTCTATTTTCAACCTAGGATGAATATATCGAATGAGATTTATAATGGTCATTTGATGTGCAATATAAATGATGGATTTATCCACATTGGCATTGCATTATGTTGCGGGAGCCGGAGAGGGCTCGAGTTGAAGTGTATGAGTGAATCTCACCTTATTTCAGGGCATGGCATGGTGATTTTCAACATTGAATTATATATTCTTGATTGGAATGCTTTGTGACTTGTTGAATATTGCATGTGAACATTTCATATGCACTTAGGTTAGGAAATGACCTATTTAGAAGAGACTCTATTGAGCGTGGCTCACCCTTTATGGAAAAATATTTCATTTATGGATTATACATCACTGGAAGGCTTGTATTTAGGGTCTCAAGGATGAAGAAAAGTCAACTTGTGGCTTTTAATCCATTTTTGTAAAACATTTGTAAAGTTAGTTTTTTGACACATAATGTATGTAAAAAAATTGTAATTTGAACTTGTATTAACTATGTTTAATGTATATTGGACC
>CM042198.1:8298157-8327579 GCA_023539305.1 Ilex asprella
CAACTCTTTAAAAAGGAGAAGCGAGGAGAACCACTATATGCCAATCTATATGTATATCGAGAATATAAAGAAGTTCAAGTTTATTGTGATACAACGGTTTTAAATAAATTTATTTAACAGCTATCAACATTTCTAACAAAATTATTCTCATTAAATTTTTTTCTTCACTTTTCATTTAATTTCCACCGTACTTTTAGGCACGACTTACCTAATTTTTAGCTAAATTGAACAGGATTTAACTTTGGATAAATTACAATAAAACCCCAAAATATAAGGATTTATCATCTGGTCACCCCTAACAAATTTTCTAAATGACACAAAATCCCTAATTGGAGAGTATTATTCTGAAACAACTTACTTATCCATGTTGTGAAATAGCTAAATTAACTGAACATAAATTAAATAACACAAAAACTGAATGAGAGAAATTTTAGAAAATATTTCAGGACTCTTTTTCTTTCTGTTTTTTCTACACTCATCATTGAACATGAGGAGTGTCCTTTATAGGCGAAGAGACAGACTACGGAGAGTTGAAAATTCGGCTTTTCAACTGCTCTATTAAATAATTTTACTATTCATTTTATAGTAATATGTCATAGTCAATACTATTTGATACTATGTGTCACTATATAATAAGCATCTACATCACATACAATATTTATAACACTCCCCCTTTGATAAAAATTTAAATAACACTAGGTCAAATTTTTGGTTTTGATACAATTGTTGGGATCCTAAGCACTGTCTCGTTAAAAAACCTTCCTAAGTAAAATCCAGTAGAAATAAACCTTAGTGAAGGGAAAAAAAAATATAGGTCTCCCTTGTTAAATACATCTTGTCAAAAATGATAATTATTTAGCTTGATAGGTATCTAAGATGCTGCATTCTAATTTTATTCAGCAATTTTTAAAATATAGTCAATGGGAGTGTTTTAGTGAACAAATCTGTCGAATTTTTGATTAAATAAATTTGCTGAACAATATCATCGTTCTTCTTCAGCTCATGAGTATAAAAACCTTTAGTGAGATATACTTTGTTCTGGCACCTTTAATATATAATTCATTTAGTTGTGTGAGACAAGTTGCATTGTCCTCCTATAATATTATTGAAATGCCTTTGATTGAAAGTAATTCACTTTACTCTTGAATATCTTGAATCATGCATCTTAGCCAAATATATTCTGGACTTGTTTCGTTGATGACTAATAATTCGTAATAATAAATGATGTAGTAATTATCATTTGCTTAATCGATTTTCATAATATACTCATACCATTATAAGGAAACATATATCTAGTTTATGATCTAGCATTGTGTGTTTCAGAAAGATAGTTGGCATCTGCATATATAACTAAGTGCAGACTTTGGTCATTTGCATAGAATAACCCCGTGTCCATCGTTCCATCGAGATACCACAATACATGTTTGCTTCCATTCCAATGTCGCCGGGTTGGTACTGAGTTGTACTTTGCTAGTAAGTTAACTGCAATTGATATGTCTAGCCTCATACAATTTGCTAGATACATTAGTGCACCAATTACATTGAGATATGGTGTTTTAGCACCAAGAAGTTTTTCGCATTCTTCTTGGGGACAAAATGGGTCCTTCATTATATCTAGTGATGGGATGACCATTGGTGAACTCAATGGATGAGATTTTATCTATGTAAAATTGTTTTGGAACCTTTTATGTGTATGTTGATTGATACACAAAAACTCCATTAAATAATTGTTTAGTTTGTAGGACAAGGCAAAATTTTGTTTGTTCAAGATCTTTCATCTCAAACTTAATTTTTAAATAGTTGTTGGCCATTGTGAGCTATTATGGAGTGTCTACTAGATTTAAATCATCAACATATATAGTGATAATAGCAAATCCACTATTATATAAAAATACGTGGATATATTAAATTATTGGCATATTCATTTTCAAGAAATATTCACTAAGGTGATTGTATCACATACACCTTGATTGCTTTATTTCATACAATTATCGTTTAAGTTTAATGGAATACAACCTTTCAAACTGTGAATTATATGCTTATGACACTTGGAACTCATCAGGGATTCTTATATACATCTCATTATCCAATGATACATACAAATATATAGTAATGACGTCCATCAAGCACATATCTAGTCCTTCAGAAAATGTAAGACCTATCAAAATTTAAAAAGTGATAATGTCTATTACAGGAGAATACATCTACTCATAATCAATACCAAGTCTCTATGAGAAACCTTGTACCACAATTTGTGTCTTATACTACACAATTTTATTTTTATCATTGTTTTTTCGCACAAACACCCATTTATATCTCATGGGATCAACATCTTATAGTGTTTGGACTACAAGTCTAGCTACATTGGGTTTTGTTAGTAAGTTTAATTCTGATTGAATCGTCTCTTTCTATTTTTGCCATTCATTTCTACGTCAGCATTCATTGACAGTTTTTGGTTCAAGCTCCTCACTATCTCTTGAAATATCAAGAACAACAATAAATTAAAAAATATATCATCCACAATAACTTTGTTTCGATCTCATCTTTTTTCATTGTGCACATAGTTTATAAATATCTCATTATTCTTGATGATGTTAATAACATGTCAGAGTATAGGGATGAATGCAAGGTGCACTAAATAGCACAATCTGAGCTCCAAGGCTCTTTTTGAGAATCGGAACTGGGGAATGGGGTTATCACACAAAGAGTTTATAGTGGTTTACCAACTCGGGAATTCGGTTAATTCACTCTCAAGGGAGTCTCTTACTCTTGGGCCATTATATTGATAATGGGAGATTTTACAGAGAGTACTGAAGTGAGGCTGCAATTACTTGTCGTTTCTGTTCGGGGTATCCTAAGCTTTGCTTGATCTTCAGCGAGATCCTAGTTTTTTCTCGTAATGGTTGTTTTTATTAGCCTACGACTGCAGTGAGTGTTGGGCAGTTACGAACCTTTTGCCTGGATATGCGATTGTCATTATCGTGGTGATGCTTGGTGGGGGTCAGTTACCTTCTATTCTGCCCTTCCTGAGATGCAAATGCAGGGAGCTAGAGGTTTGAAGTTGAGGTCTATGGGCAACTTAAATGAATTGAGCTCCCGACCTAAGAGAGCATGACTTGTGTTACCGAGCTCAACCTTAGGCATATTAGAGGTACCATTAGTTGACCCCAGTCCCTGGTCATGCAAGGTAGTATAAGATGGGACTGAGCTCTATCTTGGATGAGGTTGTCTTGGATCGACCTCGAGATGCGCATGATGGGACATTTTTTTTCTGTTATGGTGAACGTGCACTCATTTTCTCCTCTTTCCTCGTGCACGTCCCGTACCTTAAGGCTCCACGTGTATGTCTGTACGCTTAGCTTTAAATACATCATCAGATAAAATTGCCTCCTTCATTATTTTGAACCTCTTTGTCTTCTCTCTTTTCAAATTCTTCTCTCTTTCCTTTCTCCCTCGATTTTGTCTTCCCCAATTCGTTAAACATCTAGGGTTTTGTAGGAAATCCCCCAAATTTACTCTGAAGGTTCTACGAGGCTAGCTTAATTCATTCCTTGGATTTATCCTGGATTCTCAGTTTGTCGATCGTTCCTAACTAGGTAAGTCATTTTCTTTGCTCTTTTCCTTCTTTTTTAGTTTCCTTTTGTTCTGAATCCCTTGAGTTAGAGGTGGTGGTTTAACTTCTGGACTTTTCGCTTCTGTTACTTTAAGAATCAAGGTCATTCCTTGTCTTTCCTTCCTCTTTTCTTAGACCCTTATTTTACTGCTATAATTTTTTTCTTCGGTCGTAGGTGTCTCGACCCTTTGGCTCTCAGGGATTGCTTTACTCGTATTCCCCCTCTATACCTCTTTTAATTTTCTTTTCTCCTGTTCAACCATGTTTGTTTCCTCTGAAGTCACTGTTTCGTCAGTCTCCCTTGCCATGGGTAATAGGTCTCCTGAACTAGAAGAAGACGACTTAGAGGATGTGGGCGATGAATATACAATTTCCTCAGTGTTGATTATATTAACGCTGGGGAAGAGGCAGAGGTCCCTATGTCAATATCCCATCTTGCTCTAAGATCTAAAAAGTCTCAAAAAAGGAAATCCAATTTTGGCAAAGTTGGGGTTTCTTGAAGTGGGGGGGACACAGAGGTACCCCCTAGAGCCTCAGACCTCGTGGTCTCCTTTCAGCTAGGTTCAGTTTCCCAAGGGGTATGTAGTATTGGTATCCAATGTGAACATTCGGTATGACTCCGAGGTCCCAAGAAAAGTTTGTTTCTTCATAGCTTCCTTCGAGAATGGTCTTCAGTTTTCAATGCATCCCTTCCTCAAGAATGTTCTCCAACATTTCAATGTCTGCCCTGCCCAATTCTCTTCCAATTTCTGGTGTGTTCTGGTGGGCCTTCTATTTTTTTTCAAGAAGAACTAGCTCGGTGTCCCCACGGTACCAGTACTCATGAAGTACTTCAACATCAAGGTTATACCTTCTGATGGCTTCTTATATATTTCTAAATGGGTGAAGACCCGAGTTCTAATCACTGACCTCCTAAGCTCCTACAAGGGATGGAATAAGTTCTTCTTCTTCGTGTCTAGGAGAGAATGGGAGTATAATCCCAGAGATGTAACTGATACAATCCCTGTACCTCAGGCTTGGTCTGCCCCTGATAATTTGGTTAAGTCTTGCTTGGGAAGTCCTGGCCTAGCCCCTAATCCTAGCGTTTTCCTTTACTGATCTTATTCCTTTTATCATTTTCAGGTATTTTCCCCGAGCTTAGTGCTAAAGACAAGATAGTCTTGTTGGACTTGGAGGGTTATGAACCAGAGAAGTATTCCAAGCTTCTCAAGTATACGGTTTTCACTCAATTCGGGTTTAGTCCTCTTGAAGTGAGAGTTGAGACTCCTATTCCGATATCTGTGGTCAGTGCTGAGAATCCTACTGGTAAAACTCTTCCTTCTTTATTTCCAAATTTTTCTTCTTTCCTCCTCTGTTCTTTGTTATAACCAACTTATTCTGACTCTTCATGTTCGAGCTCGATGGCTCCAAATGCTGATGCTGTGAGAGCCAAGATGGTTGAATTTCGGAAAGGCAAAACTAGAGGGAAACATAAGATCGAGGTCAGCTCTGGTGAAGCCACAGACTCTACTCAGAAGGTGCCTAGAGTATACCTCTCCTCTCCTCTACCTTCCTAGGTACTTTCTTCACCAAGGGATCTCTTTTCCCCTGATGACTCCATTGCCTTGAGCTATTCCCTTCGTGGGACCATCTGGCCCAGCCAAGGCCTCATCTTCTCCCTCGTCGTCAAAGGTTGCAAGAGCTCTTGTGGCCATAGCTCCTCTCATATGAGAGTCTATCCCTCCCAATCCTATCGAGAAGCTTCCTTATTTACCTGTGGAGAGCTCGTCAAGAAAGGCAGAAAAAGGCAAGTGTTCACTCATCAAGAATGTGAAACTTTCTTCCGAGTCCATTGCCTCATTCATCCCAGAGTTGGACATCCAAGAGGTCTCGATGGTCCATTTTTCTACCTCTGCTAACACTGTTTTGTATGGAACTGCTTCAGTAAGTTTTGATTCCCCTAAGTTCTATTTTTGCTTTGAGTAGATAGTTTTTTTTTTACCTTAGCTTTTTGTTTTTTTCTTTTTAGCTGGTCATTCATGTGAGTGCCCTAGTAAGCAGAGTATGAGCCTTGGAAAGTGTTATCGAGTTTTCGTAGAAATCCTCCAAAGCTTTTGAGCTCAAGGTCACTGACTTAGATTTCCCCAACAACGACCTTAAAGCTCAGGTGCTTGATTTGAAGGTTCAAGTTAAGGAGCTGGACTCAATGAACAAGGCTTTGGAGGTTGAGGCTAAGAAGGAGAAGAATGAGCTCAAGCTTAAGGCTAATAGCTTGCTTCAAGCGCGAAAAGACACCTTCGAGGTTTATGACTTTCTTCATTCGATGAAGAACAATTATAGTATACTAGTTGATGTCAATGCCACTTTGCTGAAGGCGATCAAAGTTGAAAGGGCCTTGACCCGAAAAAAGGATGCTAAGATATGGAGATCAAAGATGAGGCCGCTACGAACTAGGTTGTAGGGTATTTTGCTTTCCAAGAGCAGGCTATATCCAAAGCATGATTTTGACTTCAACCCTCCTTTGGACAAGGAGAAAGACAAGTAAATTGTTGATAAGGAGGCAGAGGTTGTTGTTCCTGGAGTGGAGGAGCCCCCTACTAGAGATGGTGTTGAAGCTTTTGAGGCTCAGGCTCTTGGGTTGGTTCTTTCCGAGGTAGAGCAGGATTTTTTGAGGTTATCTTGCCCCCAACTAACCTTATAGAGGTTGATACTTCAGCTCCTGCTTCTTCTGAGGTCCCTCCTAACCTTCATTCTGTCTCTTCTAAACTATTTGGGGCCCCTTCTAATCTTTCTACTGTTCTTTTTGAGCTGCCTGAGACTACTTATAAACCATCTATATAGGCTTAAGGCTTTTACTACTTTAAGACTTTTTGTAATAGTTTTTGAAAAAAGACCTTAATCTTTTATTTTGCCTCTTTGATGAAATAAAAAGATCTTCATCTTGTATTTTGAAAGTACTTTTATCTTGTATTCTACTCTTTCCCCGTTGCCCTATTGCTTCAAGGAGAACTCCGTTCTTTTGGAAGTGAAATTGTTTTTTGTCAACCTGAGGAACTTAGCTGTTCGCCAAGAACTCTTGGATGTGTTAAGGAGCTCATCATTTTATGAGCTCAGAGAGCTCTCCTTTTGTGAGCTGAAAAGCCTATATGAGCTGAGGGGTTCACCGTCAATTTTATGAGATGAAGAACTCATCTTTATTTTTATGAGTTGAAGACCTCCAAGTTTTTCATGAGTGAGATCTTTTCCTACAGGGAGGAGTTTCTTGAGGACCAAATCTCCTACTTTGAAGCTCTTATATCAAACTCTTCTATTGTAATATATGACTGTCTTTCTCTAATAATCTAGGATGTGCTGCAAGGCTTTGTCCTTCTTTTCATCTAAAAGACTGAGGTTGAGCAGAAGTGACTTATCGTAATGCTCGGGGTTGGAGAACTCTGTTCTTGGAGATGAGATGCCTATTTCCATATGAGCCACTACAGTCTCGTAAGCCATGACGAAGGGTGTCTCTTGAGTTGTCGACCTGGCTGTGGTTCTATATACCCATAATACTTCTGAAAGATGTTCCACCCATCATCCTTTCGAGGGCTCAAAATTGGTCTTTAGAGCCGTTTTTATAGTTTGAATAGTTACCTCTACTTGTCCATTTGACTGAGGATGAGTTGGTGCTGAGAAGTAGTTTTTTTGGCCTAGTTTGGCATAAAACCCTTTAAATATGAGATTGTCAAACTACTTCCCATTGTCTAAGACGATTGCCTCGTGTACTCCAAACCTGCATATTATGGATTTTCAGGTGAAGCTTTGGACCTTCTGTTTTGTGATTTTTGCAAGAGGTTCCATTTCAGCCCATTTGGTAAAATAATCTACCCAAGTTATAACCAACTTGCACTGTCCAGCGCTGGTTAAAAGAGGTCCAACTATGTCTAATCTCCACTGTTGGATTGGCCAGGGGCTGACCATTGAGGTGAGGAGTTCTAGTGGGCAGTGTGGAATATAGACGTGCAGTTGGCAGGTTTTGCATCTTTTGACCATTTTTAGGGCATCTTTAAGCAAGGTGGGCTAGAAATATCTTTGTCTTAGAGTTTTTCTAGCCAGAGCTTGAGCTTCAATGTGGTTGTCACAGATGCCTTCTTGGATTTCCCTCAGAATGTAGTCAGCTTTTTCATTCCCTACACACCTCAGGAAAGGTGCTAAGAAGCCCTACTTGTACAGGTTTCCTTATAGGAAGATGAATTTGGACGACTTGGCTCTTAACGTCACTAGTTTTTTGGAATTAGCTGGTAAGGTTCCATTCTGAAGGTATTCTCTAATTGGATCCATCCAAGTTGGTCGAATCTATACAAGGAACACATATTCATCCTCGAGGCTTACTGATGGCTTGACTAAGTGTTCAACTGGAATTAGTCTATCCACGTTCTCTTGAGAGGTTGTGGCTAGCCTTGCTACGGCGTCAGCTCGGGAGTTTTTCAGCTCTGGGGATATGCATGACTTTAGCCTGTACAAATTTTTTCATTAGCTCTTGTACTTTTCTTAGGTACAAAACCATTATTTCCCCCTTAGCTTCATGCGTTTCCTCGATCTGTTTTACCACTAGTTGGGAGTTTTTGTAGGCCACGAGCTGCTCTGCCTCCATGGAATGTGCCATGTTAAGCCCAATAATAATGGCTTTCGTACTCAGTCTCGTTGTTTGAAGCCTTAAATCTAAACCTGATGGCGTATTCAATGTTTATTCCATCAGAGGAGGTCAGAATTAGTCCAACATCGCTAGCTTGGGCGTTGATAGCTCCGTCCACTAAAAACTTCCATATTGGGAGTTTCGAGTACTACTTGGGTTGTCTCTATGGATGCTTTTGGACCCATTGTGAATTATGCGATGAAGTCTGTCAGTATTTGCCCATTGATTACGATTTTGGGCTTGTCAAACTCGCTGAGCTCTATCGCCCATTTGACTAGTCTCCTTGACAACTCTAGTTTGTGCAACAATTACTTCATTGGTTGGTATGAGGGGACCTCTATCGTATGAGCCTAGAAATAATGTATGAGCCTTCTTGCTACTGTTACTAGAGCTAAGACTGACTTCTCCATCTTCGGATATCTCTCTTCTGCCCCCTTTAGAGCTCTACTGCAGTAATAGATTGGTTGCTGAGCTTTGTTTTGCTCTCTCACCAATGCTGCACACTAGTTGAGAAGTTTGAGATAACAAGGTATAGGGTGAACACTTCTCCTTTTCTAGGGCTCACAAGGATTGGGGGTGAGTTGAGGTAGTCCTTGAGGGCTTTGAATTATTCCTCGCACTATGCATCCCATTGGAATGCCTTTTTAGGATTTGGAAGAAAAGTTGACACTTATCCCTTGACCTGGAGACAAAACGACTTAAAGCTGCGACCCTCCCCATTAGGAGTTGAACCTCTCTCGTGTTTGAGGGTGGTTGCATGTCAATTACAGCTCTGACCTTTTTTGGGTTAGCCTCTATTCCTCGGCTATTGACTATAAAACCTATGAAATCTCCAACGGAAACCCAAAAGGCACATTTGGTTGAGTTAAGCTTCATTTGGTACTTCTTAAGAATCTGAAAAGACTCTTCGAGGTGTCCAATATGAAGCTCAACTTTCATTGACTTCACCAGCATATCTCGATGTGTACCTCCACTGATGTCCTGATTTGTTTCTGAAACATTTGGTTCACTAGACGCTGGTAAGTGGCTCTAACGTTCTTCAGCCAAATGGCATAACCTGGTAGCAGTATGTTCCCTACTCAGTCTCGAAGGACGTTTTCTCTTGGTCATTGAGATCCATCCTAATCTGGTTATATCCAAAAAAGGCATCCATGAAGCTAGGGAGCTCGTGCCCTACCGTGGCACCCATGATCAGATCAATTCTGGTAAGTACGAAGCTATCTTTTAGGCAGAAACGGTTTTGATTTATGAATTTGACGCAGAGGTGACATTTGTCATTGGATTTTTTTACAAGGACCATATTTGTTGGCCAGGTCGGGTAATCCACATCCCTGATGGGTTTGACATGGAGAAGCTTGTCGACCTCCTCATTAATCGCTTTTAGGCATTCTAGGGCAAAACTCCTTCGCTTTTGCTTGATAGGCTTGAAGGTCGGGTTCATGACTTGATAAAAAATGTGTACGCCTAAGTGCAGGCGGTCAAGCTGTAGTAATAAACCGGTTTGAGTCCGTAGTCGAATCCACAGGGAACTCTTGTTGGTGTTTCAATGTAAGCAGTAATAGAGACCAATTGATTGTAACCTTTTTAATTCAGAATTATGAGTTATAGAGAGTTTTGCTTGATAGAATATAAGATTCTTTCCAAGATAAGTTTTCTAGGAAAAATATAAGATAAGCTCAAATGTAAATAAAGTCACTCTTTAGTTCGAAAATCTAGACATGTAATTAATCATCCAGTTTATTATATTTATACTTGATAACTCAATTAACTCCCGTGTCAATGGCAAGTTAATCGGAAGATAAAAATGGACTGTGAGAATTAAGAACATGGTTCTGATGTCTTTTTACAAGTTCACAAGAATTGTCTGTGCCGAGACTCAACTCGTCTACAAACATGCAAGTGTTTCTACAAGACATCCAACTGAAATTAATATTCTATTCTTTAAATGAAGTACAATAATATGGGGAGGATTGAAGGGTAGTCATGAAGATATAGCTGGGGTACTTGCCTTAAACCGATGATTCTTTCTATGCAAGAGTCATTCGTGTTATAGAAAGAACCACGATTATACAAAGTGCTTTAGTTTTACTAGATGCAATCAATCATCTAATAAGCGAGAGGATATAAACATTAAGCATAAGAATAGTGCACAAATATAACTTTTGGATAATTTATACATGTCATTCACCTCTTAATAAAGAGTGAATGAGAAACTACTCACTCTTCATGACTTTGGTAAAGTTAGAAAAGTGAGTGATGCTCATCCCTCCAAGTAGAGAACTTACAAAATAAAAGAATAATGAACAAGGAGTCAATCTTCAACGAAGAATGAGTAAATCACGTTCCACCCTTCACGACTTTGGCAAAGCTCTAGAAAAGTGGAAGAGTTTCACTCCTCTAAGAGAAATGGAGGGTTGTTTCCTCAACCAAAAGATGAACTATCTTTCTTTTTGCAAGTAATTGAAAGCATAAATTTAAGACTAATTTCATAACAAACTAAGAAGTGTTGGTCTGAAGCCAAACTAAGTTCAAGAACAACTACAAGTAATCATACAACAATTCTACAACTAGCTCTTATGAGTTAGAGTCTAAGCCTCCATCAAACTCTCTACAAAGTCTCTTGCCAAGCCCCATTAAGCCTCCCAAAGTGGGAGTATTTATAGGCAAGGAGGGGGAACAAGAGAAGGGTGAAGGAATGGTGTATGCCACCCAAGTCCAAGTGAAAAGCCAACCACTATGCAGTCAGTCTGTGGAGAACGTTCAAACGTGTTATAGCATTCGAACGTTGTATCTGTCTTTGCTTTATGACTATTCAAACGTTTCTTGGCTTTCGAATGTTTCTTCTATCTTTGTTGTATGGGCGTTCGAATGCCAAATGGGGCCTGTCCTTCTTACTTAAGTGGTTTGTCGTTTTCTGTGGAAACCTATTTCCACACTCAATTCAGAGCCTGGCGCTTTGCACTCATCATTCTGATCTTCAAACAAATCAAGTGGACGTTCGAATGTGAGTTGGCGTTCGAACGTGGTACTCAAGTACCTCAAAGTCTTCCTTCTTGACTATAACACGCCATGAATCAGAGTCTGATTTTCTCAGAGTTCAAGTGGACGCTCGAATGTGATTTGCCATTCGAACGTGGTTGTTTTGTTCCTAGCTTCTCTAATTTTATTCCTTAATATACTGGTGTTACCCTCAAATGTGGTATTTGTTATTCTTGAGCCCTTATTTACTTTAGGACCTAAAATGACATCACTTAAACTCCATCAAAGTATAATTAGTCTAAAAAAAGGCATAGAAAAATGCTACTCTTAAGTACTAATCTATTCACACTAAGCTTATACGTGATTACTGGGGGGGTCAATCCCTTGCATATCCTCCTATTTCCATGCAAACACCTTCATATTTCTCCTGAGAAATTGAATAAGGAGGTCTTTAACCTCTTTGGGAAGCTTTGATCCCATGTATACTAGATGTTTTGGTTCTTTGTCGAGTTGGACAAGCTCCAGCTCTCTTGAAGGCATTGGTCTTGTCTCCAACTCATCCTTCATGTCAAGCTCATCTAGCTGTATAGTCTAGACCTCTTTCTTTTTCTTAGACGCCATGTAGCATTCTCGTGCCACTCGCTGGTCTTCTTGAATCACTCTAACGCCATTTTGGTTAAGGAACTTCATTACGAGGTGGTAGGCAGAAGGAATGGCCCTCATGGCATTGAGGGAAGACCTCCTCAGCGGAACGTTATATGATGAAGGGGCATCAACCACCAGGAATCTTACTGTGGTGATAGATTGGCAGGGAGAGTCTCTCATCATAAGAACAAGCTAGATTGAGTCTATGAGTAGCACCCTTTCCTTTGAGAATCCCAACAGGTGAGTCCTGACTGGTTCAAGCTTGTCTCTGCTTATATCCATCTTGTAGAAGGCAGATACAAAGATGACGACGACAGAGCTCCCATTGTTGATTAAAACCCGGTGGAAGGTTTTATTGGTGATGATAGCCCTCACCGCCAAGGGATCATCGTGGGGATCGTGGCAGCCTTCCAGATATGCATCTGAGAAGGTTATGTCCATGCTCAACTGAGGTGCTCTGGACACAGCTTCTACCTCCATCACTTCTTCGGCTCGGACTTTGCAAATTTGGGCTTTCCTGGCTAAGATGGATTCCCCAACTCCCCCAAATCCTACTAAAATTACTCTAATTTCTCCCAAGGGTTGTTGGTGTTATGCAGAAACTTGTTGTTGAGGTGTTGGGGGTGGGTTCTGATTGTCTTACGCCACGAAACGACGTAATTGCCCCTCTGAATCAAGAACTCAACCTCTTTTTTCAGTTGGATACAGTTGTTAGTGTTATGGCCATGGTTCCCGTGATCCTCACAATATTTCGTTGCATCCAATTTTACGATATCTGCCTTCATTCGGGGTGGCCACCTCAAGAACTTCTCATTCTACACTTCATAGAGTACTGATGAATGTATTTTATACCTACGAATTGAGTATTCTTGGCTTGATGAAATTGTAATTTTTCAAATATTTTATGTTCATTTTTATTTGTTTTGTGTGTTTTAATTTTATTTTGTAGGGATCATGATTTGGAAGGAAAAAAGTTCATTTGATAGTCTAAGTTTTGGATTGATGGCGAACTGAGCAACAAAGGCAATTATGCGCATAAAAGGGGATCGGCGCTACAACTATAGATGTAGAGCCGCAGCTCTAGAGAGGCTAAAAGAGAGCGTAGCTACGCTGATTTGTGGGGCAGCAGCATGGGGTTTAGCATGGAAGACGAATTCTAACTTATTTTTTAGTAGGAATTGAACTCTAATACCACATGCATGTTAGGGTTTAGGCATATATATATATATATATATATATATATATATATATACACACACACACACACGAACACACACACTTCTATGAAGGGCTGCTAACATAGAGAGAACCAAGGATTAACCATGAATTGAAGACAATGGTCGAAGGAAACAACACAAAGAAGACCGGAATTGGAAACTAGAGAGAGATTGAAGATTGCATCATAATTTTCATTCTTTTCTCTTACTTTTAGTTTTTTGATTTTCTGAGACGTTGAATAATTTAAGGATGGTGTTTTTCAATTAAATTATCAACTAAATTTTTATTAAGATTGCAATGGAGCCTGATGTTTAGTTGATTTAGTTTGTTCTCGTTTTCAGTTATTATTGATCATATCTAAGTTGTTTATCATATTTTGTGCTTAATATGTAATTGTTTGGCCAACAATTAATTTGATTTTCTAGATGAAATTGGAAGATGAATTATAGGGTTTGGATTTAAATATGATAACACGCGTCTAGTTATTTATTTTTAGGATTGAATATTTGGGTTTATGTATAGGATAAGAATATACATATATGTCGTGTGTAACTTTTATGAGAGTTTGAGTTTAATGAATCTATTCTAATTTATTTTGCATAGGAATATAGTGATTTAATTGGGACATATATTTTTATCTAACAATCGAAAGAGGTTTGATAAATAATTTTAAATTCTCATTTAACAACTTATTTTGATCAATTAACTTGAAAGAGAGTAGAAAAATTTATACAAAGCATTAGGGGAAGTTGTAATCTTAAGTTCTTTTATCTAGTGAAATCAATCATTGCTCAGTAATTTTAGATTTAGTTTTAGTTTAATTCCAATTGTTTAAATAAAATTGAATTGATACAAAGTTAGTACTTGGAAGTTATTAGTAATAATTCTTTGTGGGAACGATACTCTACTTATCACTTATTACTTGTTGATCGTGTATACTTGCATGTATATTGTCAATATCATATTCGAACAACAAGTTTTTGGCGCTGTTGCCGGAGATTTATTCTAGTAATTATTTTTATATTAATTTAAATCAATTTGATCTTAGTTTAAATGTATTTAATTTTCTATGTTAATTGCTTTCGCAGGCGCTCTTGAATTTTGTATGCTAACACGATCTAAAGGTCAGGAGCTACTACCTTACAAAGAAGAAATCGAGAGAAGGTTCCGAAACTTGCGAAAGAATTGTCAAGAAGTAAAAAATAAGAAACTATGACTGAAGATGAACAGAAATCGCTTAGGAATTATGCTATCCTGTTTATTACGAAAATATAATCAAGCATTCAAAGGCTCACAATTTAAGCAAACAGTTTTGAGATCAAGCCGGGTACCATTCAAGTGATTCATAATTCAGTGCAGTTTGGGGGTCTGCCTAATGACGACCCAAACGATAATTTGGTGAGTTTTCTAGAGATTTGCAACATGTTTAAGTACAACGGGGTTACAAAAAATGCGATTAAATTCTGACTTTTCCTTTCACACTTTGTGATAAGGCAAAAAGTTGGTTACATTCATTGTTGTCGGCTTCTATTTTTACGTGGACAGATTTAGCTAAAAAATTCTTAGCTAATTTCTTTCTGCCAACTAAAACTACGAGGATGAGAAACGACATCACTTTATTCACACAACATGATTCTGAAACTCTCTATGAAGCTTGGGAGCGATTCAAAGATTTACTCTGGAAATGCGCTCACCATGGTATTCCTAAGTTGTTACAAGTTCAAACATTCTACAATGGGTTGTTTAGTGCTACTCGGAATAGTATCGATGCAGCTCCAGGTGGAGCATTGATGGGTAAAAATTTTAATGAAACCTACGAGTTATTGGAGATGATGGCTACCAACAATTATCAATTCCCCTCTACAAAGATCAATCAACCAAATGTAGTAAAGATTTATGAAGTTGATGCGGTTATAGCATTGGATGCATAATTTGCTATGTTGGTAAAGAAGATTGATGCTTTAGGGGTGCAACCTATTCAGAGTGTGGCAGTTGTTTGTGAATTGTGTGCAAGGAACCATCTAAGTGATCAATGTGCGATTAGTTCACAATCGGTACAATATGTTGATAACTTCAACAAGTAGCAACATGACATCAATTCCAAAAATTATAACCCTAGTTGGAGGAATCATACGAACTTTTCTTGGAATAATAATCAAGCCCAACCTTCTGCTCCAAGAAAATCATACCCGCCAGGCTTTCAGAATCAAGCTTCATCACAACAGGAAAAAAAATCAAATTTGGAGGAGCTGCTTTCCAGGTACATAGCACAGAATGAGACAAGGATGAATAGTATGGAAGTATCATTCCTAAACTTGAAAAATCAAATGGGTTAGCTTGCTAATGCCATTAACAACCAACCTCCAGATATTCTACCTAGCGATACAAAGATCAATCCTAAGAGGGAAGGTAAGGAGCACAACATGCCTATTACATTACGTAGCGGAAAAAGGTTACCTGAAATTGTTAGTGGAACTCCATAACAATCACATGAAGATGATACTGAGGGTGAAAAAAAAAGATAGCAAAAATGTGAAACATAAAAAGAAAGAAGAAGATCCCATTGTAAGTTCTAATGGAGGTAATCCTAAACTTATTGTGCTTCCCGGGCCATTTTCACAACGTTTGTAGAAACATAAGTTGAATAAGCAGTTCTCAAAATTCTTGGAAGTGTTTAATAAGCTCCAAATAAATATCCCTTTCCCCAACGCGTTGGAGCAGATGCCTAGCTATGTGAAATTTATAAAGAAAATTCTGTCAAAGAAGAGAAAACTAGGCGATTTTAAGATAGTGGCATGTACAAAGGAGTGTAGTGCTATTCTTCAAAAGAAGCTACCACCAAAGTTCAAAGATCCGGGTAGCTTTACAATTCCATGCATAATAGGTAGTGAATTTTTTGGGAGAGCACTATGTGATTTGGGAGCTAGTATTAACTTAATACCGTTCTTAATTTATCAGCAATTGGGTTTGAAGGAAGCGAAGCCTACTAATGTCACATTGCCGCTTGCAGATAGATCACTCATTTATTCGAGGGGCATAGTTGAGGATATTCTAGTTAAAATGGATAAGTTCATTTTTTTTGTTGATTTCATAGTCTTCGATTTTGAGGAAGACAGAGAAATACCTATTATTCTTGGGTGACCATTCTTAGCAACGAGGAGAACACTCATTCATGTACAGAAAAGTGAGCTGACTATGCGAGTCCAAGATCAAGAGGTTACATTCAATGTATTTTCAGCTATGAAATTTCCAAAGGAAACCAAAAAGTGTTTTCGGTTTGATGTGGTTGAAGAGGCAGTGAATGAGGTATTTGTAAGAAGCTGTATTTTAGATCTCCTTGAGAAGCATCTTTTTGTATTTGAATGAGATGGATGAGTTCTGTCTCCAAGCGTACGAGAACGCCAAGCAATACAAAGAGAAGATAAAAAGGTGGCATGAAAAGAAGATTATTAAGCGGATGTTTGAGTTGGGTCAAGCTGTACTCCTTTTTAATTCGCGGTTAAAGCTCTTCGTGAGAAAACTCAAATCAAGGTGGTCAGGGGAATTTATTATTACTAAGGTGTTCCCGTATGGAGCGGTCGAAGTCGAGAAAGCCAACTCAGAGAGAACTTTCAAGGTGAATGTGCACAGACTAAAGCACTATTGGGGCAGCGACATTGATCGTCTAAAGACCTCAATTACCCTTATCGATCTAGAATGAAGCAAGGAGTAGTCAGGCTAAAGACTATAAAACAAACACTATTTGGGAAGCAAACCAAATTTTAGCTTTTAGTTGTTATTTCATTTTATTTCAATTTAGTTTTTTTAAGGAGTAATTATGATATTAAATAATTGGTGCATTTTAATTAGTGTGTCAATTGCTTTCAGGTACCAAGATCAGTAACATAGCGCCACATCGTTCACATACTGGAAAAATAGAGTAGCAACGCTAAGGGACTCAACCAATGTCGTGTTGTAATGCTAAAGTTCAGCGCCTCAACGTTAACTTACTGCCAACACAACGCAGTAGCATTACCAACAAAGCAGCAGCCCACTGACTCAGCCATTAAAATGGGGCAGCAACGCTGTTCACAACTCCTTAGCGCTGATCTACTGGACAACAACCTCTTGTTTAGCACAACAACGCTAAAAATAGCGCCTTAGCACTGATCTACTGTATAGTAGCCCGTTATTTAGTGCAACAATCCCTTATTTAGCGCCTCAGCGCCTACCTACTGCCCCCTCATCACAGCTCCACAACAATGGTCAGCGTAGTAGCCTATTCCTCAGTGCAGCAGCAATGAAAATCGAAATTCAACATTTAACACAAGGCATTAGCACTATACTTAGGGACAAGGGACACACGACATTTACTCCTACTCTTCGAAAATTTCAAAGCTCTAAAAATCTATTCACCCAACTCCTAATCACTTATAATCCCGTTGAATCATATTGGATTTCCAAATCTCCAATATATAACAATCTCCCCTCTCAAGTTGCATCAATTAGTATCAAGCAGTAGCAAGGATTCCTCCATTCTCCTCAATATTTGAAACTTTGCAAAGTAAGGTAACAAACTTGTTCCTTCGCAATGGGTAAAGATTAAGCTTGTTGAAATGATTATGGGAGATTGTTGTGTGATTTATTTGGTGGAGATTATGAGATTTGGGGTGGCTTAGTAAATAAGAGTTGGGCATGGCACACAAGGTGTTTGATAAATTGCTTAAGTGGAGTCCAAGATTAGTTATCTAGCTTGTGGACTTGGTTTTTGGTTTTGTGGGGCTTCATAATTGATTATTCATCATGTATTCAAAATCATCCAAGTCATGTGAAAAAAGAGGTTTGTCAGTGAAGCAGCTTTGAAGCGATTTCATAAATTGTTGGCAAAAAAGGCATTGATTCCCAAATGAGGCCTTCACCTAGATAAGACATATGATGGGTGCGTAGATGACATGATTATGGAGCTGGGTTGGTTAGACTTCAAAGAATAGCCGAAGGCCACTGTAGTTCCTGTTGTAAAAGAATTTTATGCCAATGCCAAGGAGGCCGAAAACCATGTGGTTCAAGTCCAGGGCAAAGCAGTGTTGTTTGACAAGGCACTCATCAACGCTAATTATAACACAGAGAATATGCCAAATGACGACGAGTTTATGAAATATAGGACTGAAGAACTCGACTTAGCCGAGGTGATTAAGTGTCTATGTAAGTTGAGCATTGAGTAGACACTGAAGGGAACTGAAATGCTTCACTTTTCACACAGCGAGTTGAGCCAATTTGGAAAGGCATGGTACTACTTTATATGTGCCATGCTAATGTCAACCACACACATTAGTGATGTACTCAAGGATAGGGCGGCACTGCTTTATTGCATAGTTAAAGGAAAAAACATTAATGTGGGCTAAGTTATTCCGGACTCGATCACACATGCTATTAAGGGGAGTTCAACTAGCGGGATGCCTCATCCATCAATAATTGGTGGGCTATGTAAGATGGCAAAAGTCACGTGGAGTGACGATGAGTTTGTTCAACCCCCAAAAGTGCCAATTGACCACCAAATCGTCAGCCGCTTTTAAGGTGTGAAAGGATGATTTTTCTGATCATATGGGTGCTGGTTATGTTATGGTTGATATGCCTTAGGATTTTAGGGAACCATCGGAGCCTTCTCAGCCTGCTGTTGCTTCATCTCAGTCATTTATCCAGAGTCTAGTTGATGAGATTAGTGGATTTTGTCTAAAAACACATGAGTTATGTAGGGAGAGTCAAGAGTTACGTAGGAAATCTCAACGTCAATCTAGACGCAATGATCAACTTGCACATCGCTTGGACTCATTCATGGAGTACTTAACGAAATTCAATTTCACGCTAGCCCAAAATGTTTAATAACTTTGGTTTCAATTTGGGCACACCTTCACTATAGTTTCCTAGTCCACCTATATTCCTTGAATACACTCCTCACTCAGCGGAAGACGAGGAGGCTGACGATAATGCCAACTAGTGTATTCTCAGGAAAGTCCTATATCTTAATTCTTCCTACTTTACACATTGAGGTTAATGTTTAATTTAAGTTTGGGTGTGTATTCTTGTTTGAATTAGGCATGTATTTAGATAGCGTGTTTTAGTACAACTTGAGCAATGGGTTGATTAATTTGATTATGACCAATGATGAATGAGATTATTTGTTAATTCAAGAAAAATTGATGAACATGTTGAATTTGTAGTTTGACGTACTAGTTGGTTTTACACTGTTTGTGATCCTTTCATTCATGAGCGCATATCCATTTGTTTGGTTGGTTATTATTTAGATAATTTATTTGGTTAAATGCTTGTGGGAGATATCATTGAAACTCTAGAAACTTTATTTAAGCATCATTCAAAGCAAATTGAGGTATTTATATAAGTTTGATAAAAAACTTGGATATGATAAGTGATTTAAGTTAAAAAAAAAAAGAAGTTTTTGAAAATTATTTTGATTTGATCCGTCATGAGTTAAAAAAAAAGGAGCATGTGGTGAGTAGAGATGGAGCGTAAAACGCACTCAATCATAAACACATGTTGAGAACAAGATGGAGCGTAAAATGCATTCGTTCAAGAGAAGGCGAGATAGAGCATAAAACACAGTCGCTCAATAGGTGGTGAGATGGAGCATCAAAATGCACTCACCGAATGAATGAAAAGAGCAAAAAAAAGAGAGAGAGAGAGAAATGTAAAAAGTCTTTGCACCTTCTAGTTATATGTTTGCCTTAATTAGCAGAGGTTGATGTGAAACGTAAGTTCATAGAGTTAATATTGAGTATCTACTATAAAGCGCTTGATTACGAAAATGTATTTGGATGATGACTAGTTTGAACAGTTTGGATATACACTTGCATTTAAAGGGTCATGAGCAGTGGTAAAAGTACGGAGTATGTTGAATTTTTAAACTTTGCAGTGTTTTGAAGTTTCCCTTGAATCATTATTATTTCTAATAACTTTTGGGACTATTATTTAGATATTGATCCATTGTTTGAGTAGTTGGTTGTCAGAGTTAATTTTTATAGTTTTTATTCTTAGTATTGTGAGATCCCAAATTTTTAGAAGTTGTTTAAACATAATTATGTGGACTAATTACAATTATGTGAAATTATTTATTTGATGGAATTTTGTGTATGAAAATAGTATTTGGTTGATTTTGAAATCACTTAAGAATTTGGGGGGAAGCAAGCATAAATATTAAAGTTACATGAGACAACTTTACATGTGTTTGCAAATGAAAAAAGGGGGTGGTCATTTTTAAGTGCAAAGTGGTTGTGTGTGTATGTGCCGTGTCTGTGTGTGTACTTTAAGATGTAGTAAAGTGAGTGTGTTTAAAACATAAACCAGTGTGTGTGTGTGTGTTCTGGTCTATTGAAATTGTGAGTGAGGGAGAGTAAAAGAGAGGAAGAAGAAAGAAAGAAAAGAAGAAGAAGAAAGGTTGGGGGACTCCATGCCAAACCAAAAGAGAGAAAACAAATCTTGGTAGGTGTTTTTAGTTCAAACCGAGAGGAAGAAGAATGAAATGGAAATAAGAGTTATCGAATTCAAATAATGATTCTGAGGTACAGGGTGGTATGCAATATGCTCCCCTTAAATCTTTTTGCCAAGAGTATTTCTTTTATTATCCTCTTATTTGTATTCCAACTTGTGTTATCATTGTTTTAGAATTTTGATAGAATATCGTTGAATATTTTGATCTCATTGATCGTATTTTGCGGATATTGAGAGATTGTGGCAGCCAATAGCCGATGCATCACCAGCCAAGAGACCCGTAAGATCGGGTTGAGGTGGGATGATTGGTGAGGTGTCAGATCTATGTTAAGATTCTGCATGACGTGTGATATGCAAATATGATATTTGTATTTTGATTAAGATACTTTGTGATACTTGGTTATTTGGTATTCAATGTCCTTGAGCATATTTTACTCGTCATATTGTATACTTCTCTGCTTTATTTAATATTTTTAGGTTGATTTTAGAGAAAAGATTGGAACGAGATAGTAAGAGTATTAAAGACGAGAAGATGTCGATGTAATTGATATTTTAATTATATTGAGAGATTTATTTATATTGACCGATTTTTTTGTATTGGAAGATGATTTTGATAAATAAAATTTTATTTGGATAATTAGCACTCTGTTATTTTTATTTGGGTATTTTATATCAATTAACGTCTCTGAAAAGAAGAGAAAAATCGGGGTGTTACAAGCATTTTGCTTGAGGACAAGCAATGATTTAAGTTTAGGGGTATTTGATGAGTGAGTTTTATACCTACGAATTTAGTATTCTTGACTTGATGAAATTGTGAGTTTCCAAGTATTTTATGCTCATTTTTATTCGTTTTGTGTGTTTGAATTTTGTTTTGTTGGGAGCATGATTTGGAAGAAAAAAAAAGGTCATTTGGTAGCCTAAGTTTTGGATTAATTGCGAACTGAGCAATAAAGGCATATGTGCACATAAAAAGGAATCAACGTTACAACTTTAGATGTAGAGCCACAACTCTAGAGGGGCAAAAAGTCAGCGTAATTGCACTGATTTACGTGGCTGCAACGCAGGCTTTAGTGTGGAAGACGAATTTTGACTTTTTTTTGTGTATGAATTGAACTCTAATGCCACACACATGTTAGGATTTAGGAAAATATATATATTTATATACTGCTACGAAGGGCTACTAACATCGAAAGAACCAAGGATTTATCGTTAATTGAAGACAAGGATCGAAGGAAGCAACACAAAGAAGACCGAAATTGGAGGCTTGCGAGAGATTGAAGATTGCATCACAATTTTCATTCTTCTCTCTTACTTTTAGTTTTTTGATTTTTTGAGATGTTGATTAATTTGAGGATGATGTTTTTCAATTACATTATGAACTAAATTTTTATTAATATTGCAATAGAACCTGATGTTTAGTTGAATTAGTTTGCTCTTGTTTTTATTTATTATTGATCATATATAAGTTGCTTATCATATTTTGTGCTTAATATGTGATTGTTTGGCCAACAATTAATTTAATTTTCTAGATGAATTCTAGGGTTTGGATCTGAATATGATAACATACGTCTAGTTATTTATTTTTAGGATTGAATAGCAGGGTTTCTGTATAGGATAGGAATATACCTATATGTTGTGTGTAACTTTTATGAGAGTTTGAGCATAATGAATCTGTTCTAATTTATTTTACATAGGAATACAGTGATTTAATTGAGAGAGATATTTATATCTAACCATCAGAAGTGGTTTGATAAATAATTTTAAATTTTCAGTTAACAACTTATTTTGATCAATTAACTAGAAAGAGAGTAGAAAGATTTATAAAAAGCATTAGGGGAAGTTGTAATCTTAAGTTCTTTTATCTAGTGAAATCAATCATTGTTCAATAATTTTAGATATAGTTTTAAGTTAGTAATTTCATAGTTTAATTCCAATTGTTTAAATAAAATTGAATTGTTACAAAGTCAGTACTTGGAAATTATTAGTAATAATTTTCTGGGGGAATGATATTCTACTTATCACTTTATTACTTTTTGATCGTCTACCCTTGTATGTAAATTATCTATATCAAATTCGGACTACAAGGACCTGAGACAACGTGGCATTGATAGGAGTGAACTATCGAGGTGCAAATCTTGGCTGCAACTCTTGGGGTGGGGGACTCGGGCAATCTCTTATTTCTCCTCTTCTTTTCAGAGTGCGCTCTCTATCTCTTTGTGGAGACCTGTCTTTATTCTTCTCCTATCTAGGACTTTGGTCCCTCTTCTTCTCCTTCCCCTTGTGCTTGGTTGAGCTCCTAGCATTGGAAAGGAGAACTTCCTCGCCACTGATGTATTTCTCTGTTTTGGCAAGGACTTTTTCCATGTTGGTTTGTGGATTTTTAGAGATGGAGAACAATAAGCCTTTTAACTGGATACCCAGTCCAGCAATTAAGGCATTGAGGGCAAACCTTTCATCTGAGACGTCTACTTTCAGAGAGTCTGAGTTGAACCTTGGAACGTAGGGTCTTGTAGGGTCCCTACTTTACATTCTACAAGTGGTAGCTCGGCTTTCGATAAGTCCGAGCTTCTATAAAGTGCATGACGAATGAGATGGAGAGCTCCCTGAATTTTGGTGGAAGGGGAAGTGTAGCACTTCTGCGGTAAACAGTGACTCAGTTTGCTGAACTAAAGCATCCATGGTTACTAGGGTTATGCCTTTTACTGCCTCCTTCATATGACTGAGCTCTTGTTAAATTTCTTTGAAACGTTGTTCTCAATACTATTCCTTCCTCTCCTACTAATGTTGGGGATATTCATTCTTATAGGTTCCCCTATTCTGACTCTATACTTCCTCGCAGACTCCGCACCTGTGAGCTCGACGATGGGTATTGCTCAATGTATGGCTGCGCTCATCCCCCTCAGTGATGTCTCTCAGGGGGTTGGGGTGTTGTTGTTCCCCCTATAGAGGATTATCATGGGTTGGCTATGCCCTTTGGGGATGTTGAAGAAGACTCAACAACTCTTTATTGTATTGGAGGAGGCGCTGATTGGCTAGGAAAATGGCCTCTAGTTCGTTGTTCAGTGGGAGATCCATCATGGGATGACCAACCTCAGGAGTAGGTAAGAAATCAAAAGGATTTTCCTGCTGTCTTCTAGTGGTATCTTCTTATTGGTTTTGTAGTCGAAGAGGATTCACCTGACTTCTGCTCATGTTACACGTAGAAACCATCAATTACTGAAAAAAAACTGTATAATTTTTAGCAGGAACTGTTGTTCCCACAAACAGCTCCAAGTGATGATGTTAATAACACGTTAGAGTAGAGGGATGAATGCATAGTCTGAGCTCCAAGGCTCTTTTTGAGAATCAGATAAGGAGAATAGGGTTATCACATAAAGAATTATAGTGGTTCACCAGCTCGGGATGTGACGCCTAAAAAATTAGGGGTCATTTATAAGTCCGTTGACCACCTGTCAACCTACAGAAATAATCGTGCTTGTCGCACGTCCCGACATTATGTAAATCGTATCCCCATAACCGGGATTATAACTCACAAGTGTAACCTATGTTCCTTTAATTATTTAATCCAACCGAGGTCCAATGTGCCTCAATATACCTCCTTTCATGTCCATTTGTATCATTGGGACTAAAGGAATCAAAGTCCAAAAGAATCGCAAAATAATTTTAAAATTTCAAATTTTTAGAAAGTGTACTAGTACACGTACACTATTGGACAACAACATACTAGTACTCTCTGCCTACTGGACAACAGCGTACCGGTACGGGTATCAGTATGGTTTGTCCAGTTTTGTCCGTTTGGTTTTTTTTTTTCATTTCCAATCCATTTCAAACTTTCCCTAAACTAACACAATCTTTTATAACATACATTTGTACATCGAACATAATTTATGCAAGTTTCATTTCAATCATTTCCATGGGATTGCATGCCCAAAACATTGTTTTAATAAATGTTTTACAAAAATCAAGGTTAAATGCCACAATCCGGCCTCCCTTCACCCTTGAGGCTCCAAATGATGGTCGTCCACCGATGTGTATGCTGCACCTGAAATGTTTTCCCGTATAGGGTGAGCCACGCTTAATAGAGTATCTCTTACCGATGCTACTCCCCCTAGATGCATATGCAATGTGCACATGCAACACATAATCATTCATAACAATCACAATCAAGAATATGCAACTCCATGATGGGATTTACTATGACATGCCATGGAATGAGATGAGACTCACTCATGCAACTCAACTCGAGCCCTTTTCGGCTCCTTAACACATGTAAGTGTCAATGTGTATGAATCCGTCATCTATGTTACACATTAAATGACGATTACCAATCTAGAGTCTTTATAGGGGTGGATGTTCATGGATTTACACCAAAGGTCACCCAACCTACACAGAATTTACAGACTTTCACCGAAGGTTTCGCGTACACCTATACACTTTATGGACCGAGCCAAGGGAGTGCGTATCCCAACTACCGAGCCTTGTACCCGAGGGATCTTCTAACCCCTTCTTGCTACGCCGATCCAATTTACCATGCAACCATGTATTCAGCTAGGCCTTCGACCCAACTATTCCAAGCCATCCATCAATCACCAAGTGTGGTGTTGACGACCACCATGCACAAACAACCATGTGATGCCATGTCTTCATGCATATGCAATGTGATGTACCATTGTAACAACAATATCATGTCTCATATGTGATGAATGCCATATGGACTAATTTAACACATAACCATCCAATTTCCATGACAAATTATATCATAAGCATATAATTTCTACATGTTATCAAAACAACAATCTCAGTCACTCAAGGAATTTTATCAAACGCCTTCAAGACACCAATCATGTTAAACACATATCATGTCCCAAAATATCACCGAGTTACAAGAAACATACGACTAACTTCCTTACATCAAATTCAATCTAGAATTCAACATAAATCATTTCAATACTAACTTCCTCATTTCCATGACCATAGATTCGTCTTAGGTAAATTTTAATATTAAACCCTTTATCTATCAACACCAAAGGGTGGAATAAAACCAAAGTAGGAAAAATCCTACCTCTTGAAGCGTAAATGAAAGGCTAGAATTTCAAGAATGCCTCCCAACCCCCAAGACTCTTGATTTCTCTAAAGTCTTCTCTTGGACCTTTGGTGAAATTCTTTGTTCTTGGTGTGGTTGCGTAGTCATCGTCAACGTGATCGACTTTAATTCTTGGCTCGACGGAATACGACCGATAGAACTCCGAGAATTGACGAAAGAAAGTTGGATTTTCTCCCTTGTCTCTCTCTCTTTCTCTCCAACATTGAAGACCAGAAAATTAGCGATATTTTGTTCCAAAATATATGATTTTAGCCCTATTTATAATTTTGAAGACTTGGCTTATATCGAGCCACACACCCCTCACTTATCTGGGTCCATTTTTGTCCTGAAACGATTTATTTAATCCCAGTTTAAGTTAAAATAAATGTTATTTGAACTTTCATTTGATTATAAGGAAATTTTATAATTTTTATTTTTGGGGACCCTTGTGAGGTCACCTGCGACCAGTCGCCTTGAACGACGTGTAAAATTCGACTATCTCAGAATTTGACAAAATTAGTCTGAGTGACTAGATTTTGTGATACGAATCCAATGGCGAAGTCTGTTGTGTCATACGAGCAGAGAATACGTATTTTAATTCCACATTATTATGATAAAATGACCATTTTACCCTTTTAAAAAAAATCATTTTCTTCCCCAGACAAATCCATGCGAACTGGAAGTTCAAGGGATCCTTCATTAGCAAGGTATTGTAAACCACTTGCCTAATGCATTGACCGACACAAATAAAATAACAAAGGCACATTAGTCAGCTGCGAATGCACCAACGAGAATTGAAGTCCTCCTAAAGAGAATACTAAACCAAAAGTTTGTGCTCCTGAACAGAGTCATACTATAAAATAATTATCTCTTGTTGAAGCTTAGTTAACTCCTGAAAAATCCCAAATAACTCTAAAAGAGGTTCAAGTACCCTGAAGATAATGAGAATTGATGGTACCTCAAATATGTCTAAGCTTGAGCTCAATAACACAAGTCAAGCTCTCTTAGGTTGGGAGCTCAGTTCATTTAAGTTTCTCATAGACCTAGGCTTTAGACCTTTAGCTCATTGTATCTGCATCTCAGGGAAGGCAACATAGAAGGCAACTGGTCCCTACCAAGCATTACCACTATAATGGCAGTCGTATATCCAAGCAAAAGGTTTGTAACTGCCCCAACACTCACTATAGTCGAAGCCTAATAAAAGCAACTGTTACGAGGAAAAATTAGGATCCCACCGAAGATCAAGCAAAGCTCAAGATCAACTATAAATAGGGGACATCACCCCCAATAGTAACGACAAGCAATTGTAGCGTCACTTCAATACTCTCTGTAAAATCACCCATCATTAATATAATCCCCAGGAGCAAGAGACTCCCTTAAGAGTGAATTAACCGATCTCCCGTGTAAAACCTGGATAGATTTGAACGCTAGAGCATTTCAAGTGATTTCATGTTGTTTTTCTAATTTATTTGTGTCTCTCCTAATGATAGAAAAATTAACCTATTAAAATGACAATCAACATTAACCAGATAAATTGTCTTAATTGGATAATTTATGAATTATGGTCACAACTGAATTATTTGAGCCAAAAGTCTTGCAAAGGCGACATTTTATATAGAAAGTGAAAACTGTAACGCCCCAAATACCACCCTGGACGGCGTTACATGCTAACACCATTTATGTCATGAGAACACTAATATAATCCATCAAATAAATTTGACTTCATTCATCATCCATAAAATTTACAACATTATCCAAAAGAATATGCCCAACTATGACCTATACATTCCAAAAATTTAACTATTATCGCACAACAAAAATAAACAAAAGAAAACTAGACTTCACAATGTCTCCAAAATGAATTTCCTAATCTAGCATCAAAAGAAGGTGTCGCTCTAGGTGTCCACCTCAGGATCCATGCTCTCGTCTATCGGAGTCTCCTAGTGTGCGGGCTCCTTGGCTCCCATCTCTTCCTCTAAAGGATAATCTGAAAAGTTTATTAAGTAGGAGATGAGCACGAAGCTCTGTTGAAAAATTCTTTCAAACCCGAACAATGTTTAAAAAATATATATAAAATCGGTCGGTCTCATTTCACAACTGGCATATGTAATTTTGCAATAAAACAGGGATATTTTAAACAGATCTCAAGTTTAACAATTGCAATAAATTTAACATAAACAATAAAAGACAACTCTCAACAGTAAATTGTATTTGCATGTATTTTGGTTCATCCCCGTGCCATGTAAGTTGATTGTTTTTCATGAATCTACCCAATGATTATATCTAGTCCACCCATCACAATCACAATCAATTTAGGAAATGGTGTCTACCATCCCAATGGCAGTGACGAGTCCCTTCCCAGGTAAGGTATACCACCCATAGTTCGAACTCCAGTGAATGATAGTGATTGCATTACCAAATGGCAACCCGTTACAAGTGTTAGAAAACCATCTCATTCTCACTGGGATAGACTAACCTCTAACACTCTACGACATCTCTCGATGGTAATCCAAGTCCATTACAATAACCATACAATGAAGAAACCAAAATATTCTCAATTCACCAACAATTTCCAATAACTACAAAATATACAATTTCTCATTTTATAAACATATCCAAAAAATCCCCCAATTTTTATCATGTAACAATTCTAATAACCAATTAAAGAAAAATGCCAGAGATCACAACAATATCATTTTATTACGCAACACAACACACTATGCTTTTGAAATCAAGAATAAAGGAAGAGTTTAAGAGGAAAACCCATCACTCTTGAAAACTAGGGTTTTTCAAATAAAAGAGAGATTTCATGGGTGTACAACCCTAACTTTATGTAAAACATGTTAATAATCGCAAGAGAACCAAGAAACAAAGAACCCATAACAAATACATATGATTAGGAATTAAAACATACATATATATTAACCCTAACATCAATGAACAAGAATGGAAGAAAACCCCTACATTGGCTCTTGAATAACTAGGGCTTCAATCTTGAATCACTCTTAAATCTCTTGTTTCTCACTTTTGATCTTGAGCTTTCTCCTTCTCTCTTTCTCTCTAAGTGTTTCTAGGGTTAGAGGGGCCGAAATGGGGCTAAAAGAGGCGTCCTAATGTATTTATAGGGCGAAAAGGGACCCCAAATCGCGATTTTAAACTGTCAGACTTCTTTCGGTAGTATCGGTACGGTACAGTTCCGGAGCACAGTATCAGTATGGTTAGCTCATTGGATCAAATGGTTTCGGAACACGGTACCGGTAGGGTTTGCCCAGTTTTGCCTATATTCTCTATTTTTCATTTCCAATCCATTACAAACCCTTCCAAAACCAACCCAAACTTATACAACATATATTTGCACCTCAAACATAGTTGATATAAGTTTTATTACGAACTATTCCATATATTCACGAGTTAAAACTAGCTTTAACTATTATTTACAATATTAACATTTTTTACATCATTACATATATTAAATTACTATACACCTTTATCATTATATTACTATAGGCATGTGGGGGTTTACAAAAACACATGTGACCATCTTGTTGATGCATCTACTAAATCCATAAAATAACAAAATGACCCACATGGAAGGTGTATTGAACCACTTATATCTTCTTAAATTCGTTGCAAAAAGTCAGTAGATTTATAAATCACCTTCAAGGGGATGGTCTAATAATGAATTTATCTTGTGAACAAGCATAACATGACTAATCATTTGGTAAAAGAATCTTCTAGTTCTTTAGAGAAT
>CM042198.1:8332422-8345292 GCA_023539305.1 Ilex asprella
AGTGAGTAGTTTCTCATTCACTCTTTAGTAAGAGGTGAAGGACATGTATAAATTATCCAGAAGTTATATTTGTGCATTTTTCTTATGCTTAATGCTTTATAATTCCATTGCTTATTGAATGATTAATTGCATCTAGCAAAGCTAAGGTACTTTGTATAACCATGAGTACTTTCTATAACATAGATAACTCTTGCATAAAAAGACTTAATGGTTCAAGACAAGAACCCCGACTAGATCTTCGTGACTACCATTCAATCTTCCCCATTACTATGCTTCAATTAAAGAATCGAAATGAAATATTAATGCCATGGTTGGATGCCTTGTAGAAATACTTGCTTGTTTATAGATGAGTTAAGTCTTAGCACAAATAATTCTTGTAAACTTCTAGAAAGACATCGGAATCATGCTCTTAATTCTCACAATCCACCTTTATCTTCTGATTAAATTGCTGTTGACACAGGGATTAATTGAGTTATCAAACACAAATATAATAAATCGGATGATTAACTACATGTCTAGATTCTCGAACTAAAGTGTGATTTTTACATTTGAGCTTATCTTATATTTTATTTAGAAAACTTTCTTAGAAAGAATCCTATATTCTGTTCAGGAAATCCCATACACCACACAACTTCAAATCTCAAGGGTTACAATCATTTGGTTTCCACCATTGCTTACTTTGAAATACCAACAATAGTTCCCTATGGATTCGACTCCGAACTCAAATCGATTATTACTACAGCTTGATCGTTTGCACTTGGGTGTACACATTTTGGATCAAGCCAAGTTTTTGGCGCCGTTGTCAGGGAACCATAAAAGGTGTTTTCAGGTATAAGGTAAAAAGACCTTTCTTTTTGTATATATTCTTTGGTTTACTATGAATAATTTATTTTCTTTTCTTTATTTATTTATGTCTAAGGGAGCTCCTCATTATCAAAATTTGCCGATCAGATCTTGTGGGTCGGTGAATCAACCTAGACCATCTTTACCTAGATTAGTAGCAGACTCTTGTGAGAAAAAAATGGCAAATAATTAGAGACAAGGAGAAGTTCCTATGAGAGAGGGGGAAGTGTCTAACATTCGAACTTTGCGGAATTACTTAAATCCCACAAGAAATAATGTCCCCTCTTGTTTTCCCTAAAAATGCTCCCCTTTTTATTGTAAAGTCGGGGATAGTACAACTACTACCTATATTCCATGGGTTGGATGCAGAAAATCAATACCTGCATATAAAAGATTTTAAGGGAGTATGTGGAACATTTCAAGACAATTCTGAACTAGACAAGATAAAACTTTTTCCTTTATCTCTGAGGGACAAAGCTAAACAATGACTAAATTCTTTAAAACCTCTTTCAATACCTAACTGGCAGGTTTTACAAAATGAATTTTTCAAAATTTTTTTTCTTTTGCACCGCACGAATGCATTCAAAAGGCAAATCATAAATTTTTCGGTTGTAGAAGGAGAAACCTTTTATCAAAGTTGGGAGAGATTCAAAGATTTTCTCCAATCCTACCCACACCATGCTTTTGAGAATTGGACTTTAGTGGGATTTTTCTATGACTCCTTGCCCACTAGATTACTTCAGCTTTTCGAAATGATGGCCCAAGGAGAATTCATGGGTAAGAGTCCAGATGAGGCATTCAATTTTTTTGACAACATATCTGATAGTTCTCAAATGTGGGACTTAGCCTCTTCTACCACTGTTGAAGCCAGACCATCTACTTCCCAAGGGGGTAAGTATGCTTTGAAAGAAGATGATGACCTAAGAGCAAAAATGTGCCCCCTATCTAGAAAGCTTGAAGCTTTAGAGATGAAAAAGGTCAATCATGTCAATATGGGCCCTCCCACAGAATAAGTGTGTGGGATCTGTGCACTGACAAGACACCCTACTAGGGAGTGTCTTACCATTTCGACGTTCAAAAAGGTCTTGTTGGAATAGACAAATACAATTTACTACTTCAACAAGCCTTACTCCAAACCTTATTCTGAAACATACAATTCGGGGTTGTGGAATCACCCGAATTTCAGCTGGAGGAACACGCAACCAACTCACATGAACCAACCACAAGAATCACAACCACCACCTCAAGGACCTCTTGCATACCAACCATACTAACCACCATACAAGAGGAACCTTGAGGATACACTGAACCAGTTCATGCAAACTCAAATGAACTATAACATCCATTCCACACTAGCTTTCACCAATTTCAAAGCACCGATCATCCAGTCTTTCGAGGATATCAAAAGCCACATCCAAAAATTAACCCAATCCATGAGCACACCTAAGAAGGGCGAGTTTCTTTCTCAACCAAAACCACCACAAGGGCTATTTTATGCGGAAAATCCTTCCATCTTGGAAACCCCACAAGACCAAGCCCAAGTCATCACTACACTAAGAAGTGGTAAGGTGGTTGAAAAAACTATCAGAAACATGTTGATTCTAAGGCCAAGACCTGAGTCAATCCCATTCACTGAACCATTAGAGCCTGAAACCGTGATCGAAAAAGAGCCAGAACCATCAAAGGAACCTTCATGTTCTATTCCTGCTCCTTTCCCTTATACACTCAAAAACAATCTAGAAGGTTAGCAACCAGCCAAAAATTTACAAGCTTTTTAGCAAGTAAAGATCAACATCACACTTCTGGATACAATCAAATAGGTTCCATCTTATGCCAAGTTTCTGAAAGACTTGTATACAATCAAGAGAAGCCAAAATGTCCAAAAGAGAGCTTTCTTGACGGAACAAGCAAGTGCCTTATTTCAACACAACACCCCTCTAAAATACAAGGACCCTGGATGTCCAATAGTGTCGTATGTCATTGGAAACTTTAGAATAGAACAAGCACTGTTAGATCTCGGAGCCAGTGTCAATCTACTTACTTTCTCTATCAACTACTAATTGGGTCTGGGTGAACTCAAATCCACTTGTGTCACACTTTAGTTGACAGACATATCTGTAAAAATACTAGGGGCATTGTTGAAGATGTACTTGTCTAAGTGGATAACTTTGTCTTCCTTGTGGACTTCATTATTCTAGATACTCAGCCAACAATGCATTCAAAGAACCAAATACCCGTTATTCTTGGTCGATCCTTCCTAGCAACCTCCAATGCATTAATCAATTATAGGAATGGTGTCATGAAATTGAATTTTGGGAATATGACTCTTGAGTTGAATATTTTTAATATTGCCAAACACCTAGGAGAGGACCAAGAAGTGAGAGAAATAAATTTCATTGAGTCATTGGTTCATTACTATGTGAATTATAAATTTTGTGAAACCTATGATATATCATATCTGTTCGAACTGAGCACATCTGAGTAAAAAAATGATGACCCAAATCCACAAAGTTATCCTACTCATGCTATTGAGACATGAGCACCCAAATTCAAGGAACTTTCATCAAGTAGTACAAAGCCACTCTCATCAAGTGTCAAGCTACCAAATCCTGAGCTAAAGACTCTCCCATTTGACCTAAAATATGCATTCTTGGGAGAGGACGATTCATAGCCAGTGATAATTTCATCGAAGCTTACAAACTTGAAAGAGTTTAAGCTGACCGAAGTTCTCAAACTCCATAAAAGTACCATTGGGTGGACCATCGCTGACTTAAAAGGTATAAGTCCCTTAATCTGCAATCATGCTATATACCTTGAAGAGAATTCAAAAATATCTCGTCAAATGCAGCGACGAATGAACCCTCACATGAAGGAAGTTGTGAGAATTGAGGTGCTTAAGCTGTTAGATGTAGGGATAATCTTTCCCATCTCGGTTAGCAAATAGGTTAGTCCAACCCAAGTTGTGCTAAAAAAATTTGGAGTCACAATGGTCAAGAATGATGCCAATGAACTGGTACCAATTCAAGTTGTCACAGGGTGACGAATGTGCATAGACTGTCAAAAGCTCAATTTAGTGACTAGGAAAGACCATTTCCCTCTTTCCTTTCTTAATCTGGTCCTAGAGAGAATTACAGGCCATGCATTCTACTGTTTCCTAGATGGGTATTCTAGGTACAATCAAATTGAGATAGCAATAGATGACCAGGAGAAAACAACATTCACATGTCCCTTTGGCACCTCTGCATTCAGAAGGATGCCTTTTAGACTTTGTAACACTCTTGTAACATTCCGAAGATGCATGTTAAGCTTTTTCAGTGATGTGGTTGTAAATTTTTTCTAAGTGTTTATGGATGACTTCTCTGTATATGGTGACTCATTCGATTTATGTCTGACCAACCTTGATAAGGTATTGATAAGATGCAAGGAAACCAATCTAGTGCTCAATTGGGAGAAATGCCATTTCATTGTAACACAAGGCATTGTCCTAGGTCACATTGTGTTGTCTGAAGGCATGTAAGTTGACAAGGCAAAAAATAGATCTGATTAAAAATTTGCCTACTCACAAGACTGTAAAGGATGTCCGATCATTCCTAGGATATGCAGGGTTTTACAGGAGATTCATAAAAGATTTCAGTACCATAGCCAAACCCATGTGTCATCTCTTGAGTCAGGACGTAATCTTTGTGTGGAATGAATCATGCTAGAAAGCTTTTGATAAGCTTAAACGCATGTTAATTTCTACTTCAATAATGCAAACCCCTGACTGGACTCTACCGTTTGAACTAATATGTGATGCGAGTGATTATGCTGTAGGTGATGTGTTGGGACAAAGAAAAGATAAGAAACCCTATGTAATTTACTATACAAGCAAGACTTTGAATGATGCTTAAATGAATTATTCAACAAGTGAAAAAGAATTGCTTGTTGTAGTTTTTGTTTTGGAATTTTTTTTCTCTTATCTTGTTGATTCTTCTGTTATTGTATTTACGGACCATGCAACATTGAAATTTTTGCTCACAAAAAAAGATGCCAGGCCAAGACTCTTAAGATAAATACTCTTGCTTCAAGAGTTTGACTTGATCATTAAGAACAAGAAAGGTGTAGAGAATGTGATGGCAGACCATCTGTCCATGTTAACATAAGAATTTCATGAAGATGGACTGCCAATAAATGAAAATTTCCCTGATGAATAACTGTTCACAATCATGGAAACACCATGATATGCTGATATTGCCAACTTTCTTGCTACTTGTACATTTTCTCCTTCCTATGTATTGATGGATAAGAAGAAATTTCTGAGGGAGGTTCGTAATTTCTTTTGGGAAGATCCATTCGTATTTAAGTACTATAAGGATCAAATCAAAAGGTGTTGCATCATTGAGCATGAAAGCAGACATGTAATATCATTTTGTCATTCTGAAGCATGTGGTGGCCATTTATCATCAAAGAAAATCACTAAAAAAATATTACAGTGTGGATTTTATTGGCCCACACTTTTTAAAGATGTTCATGCCTTTTGTCAAACATGTGATAGATGTTAAAAGTTGGGAATCATTTGTAAAAGAAACATGATGCCCTTGAACCCAATTCTGATAATTGAAATTTTTGACTGTTGGAGCATCGATTTTATGGGTCTATTTCTTCCTTCTTTTGGCTATCTATACATTTTAGTGGTCATAGACTATGTGTCAAAATGGGTTGAAGCAATTTCATGCCTAAATAATGATCATTGCACAGTGATCTAGTTTTCAAAAGAAAATATTTTATCCCGGTTTAGAATTTTGAAATCAATCACAAGTGATGGGTGTGCTCATTTTTGAAATTGTCCTTTCTGAAATTTGATGAAAAAAATACTAGATTTTTCATAAAATTGCAACCCCTTATCACACACAAACTAGTGGATAGGCAAAATTAGCTAATCGAGAGATCAAACTGATTTTATAAAAAATGGTAAATCCAGAGCACAAAGATTGGTCATTAAGACTACTTAATGCACTCTGGGCTTATCACATTGCTTTCACAATTTCGGGTATGTCTCCCTATCGATTAGTCTATGGCAAGTCTTGTCACCTACCCGTGGGATTGGAGCACAGAGCATACTGGACCATTAAAGCAATGAACTTAGACCTAGACAAGACTAGATTCTCAAGAAAACTTCAAATTAATGAATTAGAAGGGCTGAGGAATGAAGCATATGAGAATGCTAAGATTGCTAAGCCCAGGATAAAAATTTTACATAACAAGAACATTTTGAGAAAGTCTTTTGAACCTTCTCAAAAAGTCCTATTATATAATTAAAGACTCCATCTTTTTCCTGGAAAGTAGAGATCAAAATGGATTGGGTCTTACATTGTCAGACATGTTTTTGCAAACGCAGTAGTGGAAGAGAAAAACCTATCAAATGGTAATTCCTTTACCGTCAATGGTTAAAGATTGAAACAATTTTTGGAGGACTTTGCTAAAAATGTGAAAATCATTCTTTTAATGAAACTAGAATATTCCACCAAGATTCTCACCTGCCGACATAAAAAAAGGTTGGGTCAAAAAAAAATCCAACCCAACCCGATCCGAGGGGTTGCTTGTATAAGTCCTTCACCCCTTTTTCTCTTTTTTCCCATTCATCTTTGTTGGCCCCCCTTTCATTTTCTTTCTTTTTCTTTTTCTTCTTCTTCCTTTTTTTTGTTCTCTATTCTCTGTAAAAATGACCCAGTCCTTTGTCTCATGATCTGCATTTGTTTACTCTATTTGTACATGGGTGTTTTACTTCTGTTCGCACTCACATATAAGGGTTTCCATCCTAAAAAAAGCCTAGATCTAGCCAAAGATGATTAAATGTGGTGTTTTGATTATAGGTTTTGGTAGATGAACATATCTCTACCTTCCAACCTCATCTCCAAGATCTATACACTGGTAAATTCGAAACATTGGGGACAATGCTTAGTTTAGGTTATGGGTGAGAACTATATTTCATATTTTGTGCCCCTAATTTTATTTTTGTTTTTGTAGTAGTTGTTGTTGTTTCTGATGCTTGGACTGAGTAAGGAACGTTCCAAAATACCAACCTAAAAGCGTGGGTAGGGACTTATCCTGAGACGCCAGGAATTCTTTGGTTCAGACTTGTGTAGATAGCCTTATCCTATTGTGTATATTGATGTACATAAAAACTTTTGATTTTTGATCTGACGTTCGAGCATCCCCTACTTGCAGTACTCTGCCTTTGATGAAATCTCTAATGGACCAAAAAATTATTGGGAGCTCATCACTTTCAAACGCCAATAGAACGTTTGAACGTGAACTTAACATTCGAATGCCAATAGAACGTCTGAACGAGAAGAGCTTACAATACTTTGGTCTTTGATAGAACTCAAAATTACTGGGAGCTCACCAAGTTCGAACGTCACTCACGTTCAAACGATCTTTTTCAAATCCTTATATATACATTCGAACGATATTAATGTTCGAACGTCACTTCTGAGGCTATGAAAGTCTGGTTCATCATCCCTATTTCAAAAACCCCAAAACCCTTCAAAAATCTCCAAACCTAGGGCATTTTCTCATTACCCAGCCCTAAAAAAACCACCCATTTTCCATTTCTATCTAAAATCAACCATCCCAAAGTCATTCCTACAACAAAAATCCTCATTTTCACAAAAAAATCAAACCTTTCAAAGACCTAACATCCCCAAACCTGAAAATCATGCCTCCAAGGGTCAAGCTCCCTGCTAGGCCCAACCTAGTCAATGAAGAGCCTAATTTTATGGAGGATGTGATCGAAGAGAGACAAGGGAGGGCACCCATTATCCGTAGATATGACAAGACACGTTTCCCCATGGTTCTCAAAGCAGATAGGTATGAAATTTTTACCAAAACCATTTTATGGTTTGTGAGCGTGATGTGGTATTAGAGGATTTTATTGAGTTGGGTATTTTAGAGAATTTTGAGAGAAGGGGGTGGATGTTATACGTGAGAAATAGTGGAAAGGCCATAGTCGACTTGATGCGGACTTTTACTCCAACGCTGAAATAGTCAATGGGGCACTAAAAAGCTATGTAAGGAAGGCTCGCATTGATGTAGATGAAGACTACATAAGAAAAATTGGGCAAGAAGTGCCTCGAGTACCCAAGCCCACCTACCCCCAAGGAGGAACGTGGCTATGAATGTGGTTGGAGTGGAGCTGACGGGGGTGTCTAACTTTCCTTGGGCTGGGCAGAGATTTTTCCGACAAGAGGAACTGACAGATAAATATACGATGCTAAATTTGATTCCAGTTTTGAACTTCGCCCCAATTGGGCGTAAGAATGAAATCCTCCTCGAGATGGCCCACCTACTCTACGCACTTGAGAAAGGCCACAATATAGACCTCCCCTCACTGATCCTAAATGAAATGAAGAAGGGGTGCAATGTAAAGAGGAATGCGCTACCCTTTGGCACCTTGGTCATGGAGATATGCAAGGACCACGGGTTTAGGATAATGCCTAAGATGACAATACAAAGGCCAATGGGACAACTTAACAAGGCGTCCTTCCGAAGAAGTCAAGGACACAATGGAGGCCCAACAATGAGATAGGAGGAGCCCACCACCCGAGGAGTTGATGAGGTGCAGGATGAGCTCAATGCAGAGGAGGAGAGGGAGTTAGAGAGAGCATATGCTGACTCAGCAGGAGGCAGGACCTAAAACCAGCACCCACAGATCGCTACGAGAGATTATGCTTAGCATCGAGGCCAACCAGGACAAGATTCTTCGACAGTAAGAGAAGATTCTCGGCTACCTGAGGGGTGGAGCTGGAGGAGAGTGAGAGAGAGATCTCTGTTCTGGAGTTGAGTGGTTGCTTCTTCTTTTGTGGAAAAAGCTTCTTCTATTTGTTATGGATGTTAAGATTTTTTGTGTGTTTTGTTACTTCTTTGGTTGGTGTTTGTATTAAACAATCATATTTTACGAAATGAATGATTCAATTTATCACTTTTATCTTTGTAAATGCATGTATAAATTTAGCATAACATTACTATTTGTTAACAAATGATGGAACAAATGTGGATTTTGAGACTGTTTGTTAAAGAGACTAATCACATGTTCGGTTTGACACATAACTTAGCAATCTAGACTTAAAACCAAAGATTCTTAAAAAATTGGTATTTTCTCTATGCTTAAAATATCAAATGTACATTGGTATTTGTTATTCTTATGGTACAAGATGATTAGACTTGAAAATGGAATCAATATATAACTGACATTCACTGAAAAACCCGACATAACCAGTGGAGATAACAAAAGATACCATGGTAAGTTTCGAGCCTTGCAATGCTTTGGAGATGAGATCAACATTTACTCGAGAAAGGTTATTCACTATCTATCCTTGAATAATCTCATTAAACTTGCTTTGATTGATGTAACTAAAGCAATCTGTTGACATATCCCACAAGGAATCTATTCATACGAGAAAGGATTTTAGGCCATCTTTGATTTAATTTTGGGCCTTAGCCATATTTTTTACAAAATTATATCCCTAGTTAGTCATGCTTGAGCTTTCAATGAATGATTTCATTTTCAAAAAACCCATAAGATAACCAAGCCACCGAAAACTACATTTGACAAACCTTGCTATCTAATTTTCTTACACCTTCTTATCTATCAGTATGATATAGAAAAGTAAGAGAAAAGGAAAATAGACGAAAATAGCTACTACTGAATGAAAGAGAAGTTGGGGAAAACAATAGAGAGTGAAAAAGGACCAGATAAACATAATACTACCAAGAAAGTGAAAGAAAAAAAATAAGAAAAAAGAAAGAAATACCATTTCTAGGCAAAAGATCAAAGAACAAGAAAGTGGTGTGCTACACTACATAAAAAGGGATAGCTTTTGAATATCATTGACGTCATCTCGTTAACCACAAACCTCTGGCCACATTTCAACCCGTAAAAAGCCCTAATTGATCTCAAGTCTGATGTATGCGTGTGTCATCAACCAAAAGTCAGGGTATGTTTAATAGTATTGCTTTATTTGCATCAATATTCCTCCATGAGATTATGCCAAAAGAGGTGTGCTACACAACATAAAAAGGGATAGCTTTTGAATATCATTGACGTCATTTCGTTAGCCATTGACCTCTGGCCACATTACAACCCGTAAAAAGCCCTAATAGATCTCAAGTCTGATGTATGCATGTGTCATCAACCAAAAGTTAGGGTATGTTTAATAGTATTGCTTTATTTGTATCAATATTCCTCTATGAGATTATGCCAAAACTTGATTAGTTTGTTTCCATAAGCTTCACTCCCTTGCTAATTGTGCATGTGATTTGTTGATTGGCCATCCTCTGATCACATGCTACTTGAGAGACAAGTCACTATAATCAGAGAGAACTTTTGCTGATAGCATTCTAAAAAAGGTTTGTAAAATCAAAGCTATCCATGGAAGATGGTAAAGTGGAATGTTTGTTATATAACAATTCTTGTTGCCAGGATGACCATTCCTGCTACACAGGGATTTTCAAATATCAATTTGATAGATGCTAATTTTTGCATAGAATAAATACCAAAGAATGAGGAGTGTACGGGAGATAAGTAAAAAATTAGGGATTGGGTGTCCCAATGACCATGATGCTAACTTACTTTAACCAGCAGTCCCACATACATATCTGTTCGAATGAAGTTTGTGGGTAGCTCCACTAAAAACCCTCACGAGACAAAACTCATCCGTTAGGGTAAACCTAGGGGTTTAACGGTTTGCTGCATACGCTAAATGCAACCGGATGACTTACGAAAAAGGCATTAGAGATAGACTTTCATTCAATTATTGTTGTATTACTAGAGACTAGCAATGTTTAGGTTAGGGGGTGTGATTAGTAGTTAAAATTAGCATATCACTATGCCTTTTTAAGACAAATTATACTTTGGTGGAGTTTAAATGATGACATTTCAGGACATAAATTATACGAGGGACCAAAGGTAGACTTTCATGCAGCATCAACATATTCTAGAGCAAAATTGGATGAAGCTTGGACCAAGGCAAGAACGTTTGAATTCCAATCCATGTTCAAACGTTCTCTTGAATTATTGAAGATTAGACTGCTGAGGACTGAGCCATGGTGTGTTGCAGCAAAGAAGGAAGACATTGAGGTACTTGAGTACCACGTTTATACGCCCAATAACGTTCGAGCGTTCTCCTCCATTATTGAAAACCAGGATGCTAAGTGCAAAACGTCAAAATAGTTCATGGAGTGTGGAAATGGACTTCACAGAAGACCACAAGCCACTTGAGTGGGAAGGTCAGACCCCAACTGGCGTTCAAACGCCCATCATGCAAAGACAAAAGCAACGTTCAAACACCAGATAACATTCGAATATTGTCTCCAGACTGGCTGCAGAGTGGTTAGCTTTTCACTTGGACTTGGGAGGCCATGCACTATTCCTTCACCCCCTGTTATCCCCTCCTCCTTGCCTATAGATACTCCCATTGTGAGAGAGCATAGGAGGACTTGGAGAATTGTTCTGGAGATTGGTTTGGCACTAGACCAACATCTCTTAGCTTATTGTAAAAGTAGTCTTAGACTTAAGTTTATATTTACTTGCATAGAAGATGATAGATCATCTTTTGGTTGCGGTAAAAAATCATCCAAAAGTGACTAGTTTTCTTCTACTTTATTTATTTGTTTTTCACTTCCATTGCTTGAGCTTCTTTCTTCGCTTAGAGGAGTGAAACTCTTTCATTTTTCTAAAGCTTTACCAAAGCCGTAAAGGATAAAACGTGATTCACCCATTCTTCGTCGAAGACCGGCTCCTTACTTATTATGCTTTATTGTGTAATTTCTCTACTTGCAGGGATGAGCATCACTCACTTTTCTAGCTTTACCAAAGCCATGAAGAGTGAGTAGTTTCTAATTCACTCTTTAGTAAGAGGTGAAGAGCATGTATAAATTATTTGAAAGTTATATTTGTGCATTTTTCTTATGCTTAATGCTTTATATTTCTCTTGCTTATTAAATTATTGATTACATTTAACAAAGCTAAGGTACTTTGTATAACCATGAGTACTTTCTATAACATAGATAACTCTTGCACAGAAAGACTCATTGGTTCTAGGCAAGTACCACCGCTAGATTTTCATGACTACCCTTCCATCTTCCCCATTACTATGCTTTAATTAAAGAATGAAATGGAATATTAATTCCATGATTGGATGCCTTGTAGAAACACTTTCTTGTTTGTAAATGGGTTAAGTCTCGACACAAACAATTCTTGTAAACTTCTAGAAAGACGTCACAATCATGATCTTAATTCTCACAATCCAACTTTATCTTTCGATTAACTTACTATTGACACGTGAGTTAATTGAGTTATCAAGCACAAATATAATAAACCAGATGTTTAACTACTTGTCCAGATCCTCGAACTAAACAGTGATTTTTACACTTGAGGTTATCTTATATTTTGTCTAGAAAACTTTCTTGGAAAGAATCCAATATTTTGTTCAGGAAATCCCATACACCACACAACTTTAAATCTCAAGGGTCACAATCATTTGGTCTTCACTACTAATTACTTTGAAACACCAATAATAGTTCCCTGTGGATCCGACTCCGGACTCAAACTGGATTATTACTACAGCTTGACCGCCTGTACTTGTATATACACTTTTTAGATCAAGCCAAGTTTTTGGCGCTGTTGCATGGGCACCATAAAAGGTGTTTGACTATATAAAGTAAATAGACCTTTCTTTTATATATTCTTTGGTTTACTGTGAATTATTTTATTTTATTTATTTTTTTATGTTTGAGGGCACTCCTTACTATCAAAATTTGTCGGCAGGATCTTCTGAGTCTGTGAATCAGCCTAAACATCTTCACCTAGATCACTAGCAAACTCTTGTGAGAATAATAAGGATTATGCCTTTGACAAGCTCACTCCTCTTGAGACCGAGGCTATTGGAAAGTCTAGTAGCAAGAAGAGGACGACGATTAACCATAGTGAGAGGGCTAGAGTTTCAAAGCTAGAGTTAGAAGCCGCTAGACCTTCCTCTTTTGCACCAT
>CM042198.1:8350292-8366456 GCA_023539305.1 Ilex asprella
GGTGATTTTGACTCTAATGAGTTATCAATGGTTAGAGTAATTTTTTAATTAAAATAATTAAATTTTAAAATATGGTTGATTTGTAAACATATTTACTTAACCATAGAAAATTGAATTTGGTACAGGTAATTCTTAGAATCACTGCAATCAACATGGTACGAATTCTTTCATTAATTAGTTTTGTCATCAAAATACATATTTTCTAATTCTGATTTTTAATTGAATATTCTCTATCCAAGTGAGTTTGATAGTGACCTTGGATGGGTTATAAATTGTTGGTTGTTTGTTGGCCCAAAATAATAATACGAACAAAGAATAAGTCATTTATTATTTAAGTAGTATTTTTACTGTGGTAACTTTGTTTAACATTGTACTTTGCATCACAAAACTAAGAGTACATGTGATTTCTGTTGTGGTGTATGTTGTTGTGCAAATAGACTTAATTAAGTATATGCTAACAAGGCCAATAACTCGTTCCAACATTTGCCACAGCGTGCAATTAAAGGCCAAGCATTGGTCGAGTTTCTAGCACCCTTGGGTGGAGGTAGATCAAGATAAAAGAGATTTGCTTGCCCTGCTTGGAGTACATGAGGTGTCCATTACACTATGGATGTTGAAATTCGACTAATAACAAACACGAGAGTCTGCAGGTGCCAGGGTCATTATAGAATCTCCATAGGACCGCAAAACCCAACTGTCATTCAAGTTGGTACTTGAATGCACCAACAACTTGGTCGAGTACAAATAAGTAATCATTGGGCTCGAGGTTTTGTTGGGAATGGGTGCATCAATTGTAGAAATCATTGGTGATTCCCAATCAGTCATCAAAAAGATAATGGGCAGATTTCAGTGCAAGAGTTGGGAGTTGTGCTCGTTCCATTCCATCACGATGTCTCTATTGTCTAATTTTGATGATTTGACCTTGCAGCCAGTCCCAATGGAATTAAACGGTCAGGTTAACAATTTGGCCTAGTTGGTATCAGGACTAAGAATCCCTCGAGGCATGAAAGAATAGTTAATTAAAGTACAGAGGAGAGTGATGCCATCCATTAAATCCATAGGAATGGATTTGGAATTATTGTGGGTGTAAGTGGAGGATGAGGACTAGAGATTTGATATCATACAATTCTTAAAATATCCAAATGGAAATGTAGTGCAGGCCATAAGGCGAATAGCAACTAACTATATACTTATGGATGTGGAACTGTACAAATAAGGAATGCATGATAACTTGATGTTAAAGTGCATTGAGAAAGACGAATCCATGTTAGTAATGGTCGATAGCCAAGAAGGTATATGTGGAGCCCATCAGGATGGCATAAAAATGTGCTCACTTATAAGGATATGTGACTTTTATTGGCCAAGAATCCTAAAAGAATGCATTGAATATGCAAAGGGTTTCCAGACATGTCAATGCCACAGACATATTCAAAGGGCTCCAACGATGCAGATGTAGCCTATAGCAAAGCCTTGGCCATTTCGAGCATGGGTCATGGACTTAATAGGGAAGATTTCTCCACCATCCACAAGGCAGCAGTCTTTTATCAACCTAGGTGATTGATTGAAAAAATGCTCTTGTTCCTAAGCTCCTAACATGAACCCTCAAATATATATGGCTTATGTGTGTGGGTGAGTGTCACTCTCACTCGGATTCATGCAAGAGAAAGGGCAACGGAATGATGGTATGAAATGGAATGAACAAAATGTGTAAAATGTGAAATGTGAACAAAAGTGCTCCCCAATCGCAAGGAGTCTTTTGAATGTCAGTGTTTTACTTGGAAAAGTATTCCAAGGTCGTCTCCTCAGGGAAGGAAAGTTCAAGTGTGTAAAGGTGATTTTGTGAAAAAGAGAGTGTAAAATATTTTGGTTTGTGTTTTGGTGAGTGAAGTTCTTAATAAAAATGCAAGAAAACAAGTGTTGGCTAATCCAAGAGGTCACTCCAATGAGAATCCCCAATCAACTCGAAACCTTTCTCCGAGGGTTTATAGATGAACGATTGGTTCGTAGGAAGCTAGGGATGAAATGGTGAGGATCCAAGCATAAACTGTAACTAAGCCTATGGAATATCAAAGACTCACCACCACATCCACTCTCAACCCTGTCAAACTGAACCACCGTACACCGAGAGAGGAAAGAAAAAAAGTTAAAATGGAATCCTCAAAGAGAGGTCTCCTTTGGATTATCCAACTTAAAATCTAACTACTCATGCATAAAGGAAAGACAAGCATAATGTAAATGGAAATAAAGAAGAAATGAAGCATGGAACTTAACTAAATGCGAGAAAACATAAACTAAGAAGAAAAATATTCAATACCCATTTTAAGTTAGAAATGAAGAAAACTTAAAACAACAATGGTGAAAGCTAGAGTAAAGGATTAAACTAGAAATGAACTTGCAATAAATAACATTAAAGACTTTAAACAAAGTTTAGAAGATCCTTACAAGAGATTACAAGACATTGGAATGAAGAAAATACGAAAACTATAAACTTCTAGCACTATTCATCTTCTTCTTTCTTGAACTACTCCTAAACTTAGGTAGCCACCACCCAAATGATTGTGTAATGTTGAATATAATGGAGTGTTAGCCTTCAATTTTCGTGCATGGTGGTCCCTCAATGTGTGTGAAAGGCCTCCCATCAAGAGGGGCTGCATTGAAGGCTTTGACAGGCTAGGAGACAACCCCCCAGGTAGCCCATTCCTCTGCCATCCTCCATTAATGCAATGGCCTTCAAAGTCTTCAAAATGTGTAAGAGAGGCATGATAATGTGTAAGGAAATGTTGGGGAGCAAGTGAGAGAAGTATAGGTGGGACCCCCAAGCAAGTGGAGTTGAGTTGCAGGAGGTTCGGGCATGGCTTCAGGAGCGTACCGGTACTTCGAAGCTACTAGAGTCGGGCGTACCGGTACAGAATCGTACCGATATGGTGCACTAGTACTGTTTTTTTACTCTGGACTACTTTTTGTAGAATCGTCATAACGGTTGATCCAACCGTTAGATTGAGATGAAATTGTGATACGATACCAAAGACATCCAGATCTACAACTTTCATGTTTTTAACTTTTTCAGATTCGAAGCGGATCATGGTCAAAATGAAGGAAAACTGAGGCTCTGTTTCCAAATTATGTAGCAGCTGGTGCCTTTGTTCCCAAACACCAATACCTCCTTGATTTCTTCACTTTTAAGCCTTCAAATCTTCATGTATTGTGTTCATGCCTTCACCACACATCTATCATAGTTGCAAGATCCTAAAATCCATCATTTAAGCTATTAATTCATGCAACATCGAAATATCAACATTATTCATAAAATCGGCTAACACTAAGTACTTAGATACAAAAGTTTAGTTTAAATGCATATAATGAGGCCTTAAAATATGCAATATTATGCACTCATCACTAGGCACCGACTATTACACTAAGTGGGTAGATCCATTCCAATTAGGACGGTCAATCAGACCGACATTATTCAAATGATAAAAGAAAATATAGTACACCGATTTGGACTGCCCCAGCATATAGTGGACGATCAAGGTACAATCTTCGTCGGAAATGAAGTTACGAGGTTTGTAGAAGAATACAGTTTTAACATCGTTCATTCAATCCCATATTATGCACAAGGAAATGGTAAGGCCGAGTCCACCAACAAAGTAATGAAGCGGATCTTTGCTTGATCCTAAATCAATACACCCAAGTTTAGGTGGTCAAGCAATAGCAAATATACTCGAAAGTCCGAGGTCAAACCACAAGGATTAAAGTAATTCAAAATATGAAAAGGTAGAACTAGTAAAATTTTATTTAAAGATTGCATGTTTTTTATAAAACTAGTGCATAAAATTTAAAGGAAAATATCAATGGGAGAAATAACCCTTCAGGTTCAGGATCTAGAATTGATCATGTTCACCAAGTAATTGTAATTATGCAATCTATGATTATCTCAGTTAATTTTCAATGTCAATGTAGTCAATCAGAAGATTTAACTTTGAAACAAAATTAATTTTATTGATTTGAAACTAGGAATTTAAGAATTAGTTCTATAAACTCGTAGGGAATTATAAGCATTGTTCATACCCAGAACTCGATTAATGAACAATCAAACAATTGTACAAAGAATAAAACTTTGCTAAAAATCATTCAATCAATCTTGAATAAAATAAAGATATAACATTAAAGAATCATGGGAAATAAATGGCATAAAATAATTATCGAATCCCAATGATAAAACCATACCCTAGGGAAAGAGTATAAGGGTACTCACAAGCCATGAGAATTCTCTAAAAACCTAGAAGAATAAATTAAAAACTGCTAGGGAGGAAGGAAGAATGAATACAAGGTAAAGGGTCAAAAATCTATAGGTAAATTAGGAAACCTAAAACCCTAGGACACTAATCAAACGTTTCTTGCACATTATGCCTCTTCCATCCGGATGCATGTTCTTTACGTTGGCATTCAAACTTGCATTTTATATCATCTAGACTCACATGTTTGTCTTGCCTTTGTAGCTTTTGGAAGTTGTATTCAGACTCATATTCTAAACGGCTCGGATGCACGACTCATTTTTGTACATTTTCACTTCTAATTGCTCCAAATCTTCTCCCCTTCACAGATTCACCCCCTTAATTATTCAAATCAACTATTTTACCTACAAAATTGGCAAATATTATAAAAGAGAGTTAAAATCCAGAACTTAAAAAATTATGGACAACTAACTACCTCGCCTGTAATTAGCCAAGTAACCTTATAATAAACATGCACAGTTCAGGGCTAAGCATAAGCGCCCCCACCTCAACCTAGCTCTTACTAGTCCCTACTAAGACAAATGAAAACAACATAACATAAACTAAAACATACATCCACTTTCATGGGACTCATGATTGTATTTAGTATATGCATCAAACGTTTAAGCTCCTAGGTTACCCCTAGTAGACGAGTATAATCTCGTGAGGATTTCTAGAGACGTTACCCCCAAACATCAATATGTTGTTAAATATTTTCATTAGATTCTCATATCATAAATTCACAACACAATTCAAAATTTCTCAGCTGGAAGCATTTACAAACACCTGCAAAGCAATACATGGAACAAAATGCTATACCAAAGTATACTTCTATCTTGTTCTCATTCAACTCGCGTGTAGTGTGTTGACTATATCAAATCATACATCAAGTAACTCACCTATATAACTATCAACTATTTATCTCAATGCCAAATCTCACCGGATAACACTCTCATTAAGAACTCTCTTAGATTTTAGTGATTATTCCCTCAAGTTGACACATGTGAGAAGAATGTATTTAAATCAAAAAAAAAAAAATAATGCTCACATGTTCTTATTGAAACAACCACTATCCAAAAGAAGAGAACTTGACATAGTCTCATGAAAGGAAATCAACACATTGTAAGAAAAAAAATCACTATTCCCCTTCTTATGCATTCAAGTTATGCGTTAATCAATATACTCTTGAGATCAGATAGGTCTTTTTCAAATGTGGTAATGGGGTCTTGGGATTAGGGTTTTGAAATGAATGATATTGAAGAGTTCAAACATTATTCCGAAAGAACAATATATTACACAACTAAATTTCTTTCATAGCCTTTCACTCATCTCCCTTTAGAAGCACAATTCACAATACTTGCTCATTTTTCTTTTCCAAAAAAATGCTTGCTAAAAAAATTTTCTCTTTGTTTTTTCAAATTTCATTTTTTTCAATCAATGCTAGACATATTGTCTCTTTTTATTTTTAGTTTTTTTTTTCAACTACACATGTATATTTTTTCAATCAGCAAAACTTCATATGTAAATATTAATAAGTATGCAAAAATTTACCTTCCTCTTAATATTTTTCAACTAAATCACTGTCATTTACATGAGCAATAACAACTCAATCTTAGGATAACCAATGATAAGGGATATTATATCATATTCTTGGCTCACTTATTATATGTGTGGTTTGAGAATCGAACTTTTATTCAAAAAGGCTCAATCATAGCTTCTAAAAATTACAAATTATGCGAGAAATAAGACTAAGGCTCAATTTATATAAAAAATAGCCTAAAATTATATCGCAAGAGTTCTTGGTAACACACTCCTCATGCAAATAATTCAGAGTTAAGCAGTCATTTACAAAATCAACATTGACCAAGACTGAAATAATGACACTATTCAAGGAACTTAGATGAATAAAATAATTCTTATTGAGTAAATGGAGATAACCGTCCAACGAAGATTGGTTCATATCTCACCAGGGTTACAATGGATCTCCACTATATGTTTTGAGATCTCAAGGCAAAAGTTACCTAATAAATTTTGAAGTTGAACAAGTAAAGTAGTGAACAAATGTGAGTGTGTTTTTTTTTTGGAGAACATAACACATACTATAAATATAGAGTAAAGTTTCATGCCTTACTTAAATAGATGTAAGTCATAACTAAGCTAAATAATCTTAAATTCTAATTTCAATTCATAATTAATAATGTAATTTAAATATTTAACAACCAACACAACGCATAAAAATAAGAACTAAATGAAACAAATAAAGAAAGAAAATAGTAATTAAAAAAACTCTAATTAAATATTGACTCAACTAATGAAACCTAGACTCTCTACTTGTGAAACCCGACTAAATTTGAACTTTTGCTAAAAAGGGCAAAATGGTAATTTATCATTATAATGCGTATTTAAAATACTCATGTTCTAGACCTCAGATGAGAAAACAGAGTTCGCCGTTGGACTAGTGTTGCAAAATCTAGTCACCCTGTCGAATTTCGTTGAATTCTGAGATTGTCGAACTTTTTGGACGTCGTTCGAAATTACTGGGTGGCGGATCTCAGTGGTCCCAAAAAATAAATATTTTAAATTTAAGTATGATTGGACTAAAGTATTATTAAAATTAATTTGGACTAAACACGGAATGTAATAAATCTTTTCGGGATGAAAAACAAGCCCAGAAGTCGAAAATATGCAGTGAGACGTGGACCGCTCATTTGTGGCTATAAATATCGTCCTAAGCTAGATATTTAGGCACAAATATCTCCATTGTTCAGCCTTCACACGTTTTTGAAGAGAGAAGAGAGAAAAGAAGAAAAAAAATGAGATTTTCAAACTTCCTTCGTCGATTCTTGGAGTTCCGTCGCTCGGATCAACTCGAATAAAGAGTTAAAGTCGATCACTGCGACAAGGGCAGCGCTACCACACCAAGAATGAAGGATTTTACCAAAGATTCAAAGGTAGAGATTTGGGAAAATCAAGTTTTGGAGATGATTTTGGTGTTTTTGATGTCTCTACACTTCAATCTACGCTACAAGAGATAGAGTTTTTCCTACTTGAGTTTTATTCTCACCCTAAGGGGCTGTTTTGTGCACTTCCTTGTGGCTGAACTTAGGAACTGATTTAGGACCGTTTAGGAGCTATTTTGTGCACTCCCTTATGGTTGAAAATATGGACTGTTATGTGGCTATATTTCGAACTGAATTTGGGGCTGTTTTTGGACTCTTTTATTTCTATCCTAAGGGGATGAAATTGTGGCTTCAAGAGGCTGTTTATGGGCTGCATAGAGGCTGCCCAAATGGCCTATTTTTGAACTATTTTTAGGCTACTTTGCGGACTATTTTTAGGCCACTTTGTTGACAGTTTTAGCCCACTTTGTGGACTGTTTTTAGGCCACTTTACGGATTATTTTTAGGCCACTTTAATGACTGATTTTGTAGGCTATTTTTTGTTGATTTTTGTGGGTTGTTATGTGTTATCATGCGCCTTGTGGTTTATGTGTGTTATTGGCATAGATTATGTAATAACATGCTTGTCAATTGTGTTGAATATAAATGTTGATACATGCTAGTTGTTGTTTTGACATTGTGATGAAATTATGGAGATTGTATGTATATGATATAATTGTTCATGATACATGTTGATATGTTATTTAAGTTGTGCATTTGACATTCATTGCATGTTGGGCATAACTTTAGCATCACATTCATAGGCATAAGTCACGAGTGTGGGTGTGTGGTATGCATGGTTAATCAAACACCTTGTTTGATGGTTGGTATGTAGGCTTGAAAAAATGTGAATTGAAGATCCCTTTTGAGTCGCATGGAAGAAAACTTGTGTTGGGTATAGCAAGTAGGGCTAGACTCTCCCTCTAGTGCAAAACTGGGTCACATGGTTCAGACACCTCCTAGCGGTGAAATTCAAGAAAAGTGCTGGTGTTTACGGATCCGGTGGTTGAAATATCAGAATCCTTTGCCCAGCAAGACATAAAATTTTGATTTATAAAGTACTCATTCAATGAGTAACACCCATCAATGATTTGATTTTATAATAAAATAAATTTTATTTCAAATGATCATTGCATGGATTTTTCGTCAAATGATGGTTCATTTTACAAGTGCGTTGCATTGTGTTGTGGGAGTCGGTGAGGACTCGGGTTAAAGTTGCATGAGTGATTCCCATCTCATTTCATAGCATGACATGGTAAATTCCAATATAGAGTTGCTTATTCTTACTTAGAATGTTGAAGAGAATAAATGTTGTATGTAAACATTGCATGTGCACTTAGGTGGGGAGTAACATCTATAGGAAATAAATTACTGTGCGTGGCTCACCCTATGCGGGAAAACAATTTCAGGTACGAGTTATACGCCGATGGACGACACTCACTCGGGCACTTAAGGAAGAAAAGCCGACTTGTGGCTTTCAATCCATTTCTTTTGTAAAATTAGACTTGCAATTAAATTTTGGCATGTAATGGGTAAAAAAAATTGTAACAGAGTTTATATGGACTTTTTAAATATAATTGTGTATGTTTTATATGAGTATGGATAAATAGACTTGGTGTGGTCATAGTTGAATATTGGACCTCAGATGGGTCTTGTTATTATATGATGCACAAATTGTATTTTGGATAGAGCTTCCCGTACAAAGGAGACTCTGCCCGATTTTTGTTCAATTATGGACCCCGATAAGAGGGGTATAACGGCACGATGTCCAGTTACTCGGTATCCACAGGTATTCTGCGGGTTGATGGATAATCAACAGACTCCCGAATTTTGGGGTGTCACACTACTACCATTACTCGTAAAGGCTTTGATCATTAACATTGTGTTCAAAAATTATACCAACAAAAGAAAAGATAAAAATTAGGACCGTAGAAGATAATAAAACCAACTCCCAAGGGCTCTAAGAAAAAGGACCCAAACAATCCTAAAGACCTTGACCCTTGCTCTTGAGGATGGCCTCATGCTGTGTAAGTTAAGCTGTAATCAGCATCCTCCCTCGCCTAGCCTCATCTTATCCTCTCAATAAGGCAAACAACATTTGATTGTCAGTCCTCATGTCGATGTCCTCATCTAGCTACTCATCCTCCCCCAGATTCAATTACTAATTTGCCTATTCCTCCACTTTCCTCTACGATGCTGTCAGCTGCCCTTTAGCTGTTCTACCCTCTCAAGTCACACTTTGACACTTCAAGAGTGATCTAAAAGTCAGCACAATAACCTTAGGGGTTGCCTACATATCTGGCTCAGCTGCCACCCCTGTATCTAAACGAATAGTTGTGGTCAATCCAACAAAGGTAGTGATCTTTTTTTCTCGTCCACAACCCCTTTCATCGCCTCATCAAAAATTAAAGTAGGGAGGTCAAAATCAAAAATAAATTGTCCAGTGCCAACAACATACAAAATTTGAGCTCGGTCCAGGTACACCTCATTAATTCTCATCTAAGACATCATATTAGATATTAAAATTAGATTCAGTATCTTATACTTCTCAGTCAACTGCCCCTAATGCAACTATCTATCATGTCCCACCTAGTCAAAATCAGGGTCTCAAACGAACTCCTTGCATATCAACTTCATATCATATAATTGAGGGTAGTTAGGATTGACTACCCTAAATTGTACCATCCTCCTAACTCGGGCAGTCACAATGGTGTCCATTCGAAAGGACTTCCCCCACGCATACATATTGAAATCCTAGTACACTCACCCATGAACGCCCCATAAATCGATCCTAACCCCTTGAACAAAGAGTATCATTCACCCCAAGATGAACAAAGCTGGAAATATCAATCTCTCTCTCACAAGCCAACGATTTCTTTTCATAATATTTAGAACACCTTTTATTGGTTTGATAATCTTGAAAGTGGTGCTCGTTGAATACCTTTTTCTCCTCTTCTTGTGGATCTCCCCGAGGCATACTCAAAGTGGTCCTAGTCTTCTTGGAAGTGGAGCCCTTGGGTGGAGTCATTGGTACACTTGGGTTGAAAATTTCTACAAAATGATCGGTGAAAATCTTGGGAATTCTAAGAACTCCTAAACCCACAACAAATGAATGCTCAAGATGGGTAAAAAAATGATGATTTGAGGTGTAAAGTAGAGTAAGAGAGCAAGAAATCTTGTAAGAATTGCATATTTAACGGCCTCATTACTTGTATTTTAACTTAGCTTTGCATTTAATTACTTACAATTTATCGTATTTGTGAATAATGTGGAATTTTTTATGTTGCAAGTAATCATAGATTAATTGATGGCTTTTAGAACCCTACAACTATGTGTGAATTAGTGATGAAGATATGGACACATTATATTAGGATTTGGAGGCTTAAAAGTGAAAGAAATCAATGAGGTATCGGTACTTGGTAACATAGGTACCGACAACCACACCATTTGGTATCAGTACCTCTGTATTCCGTATTTTTTTACCATGATCCACTGTGAATGTAAAAAATTACAAAACATGGAAGTTTTTGATCTGGATGTCCTCTATCTTTTATCAAAATTTTGAATCAATTGAACAGTGGGATCAAAATTTATGGCAAAGTTACGAAAACTGGTCCTGAGCTTGCATCCCACTCACAACCTACCGGTAGAAGGAAACCAAAACCTATCGGTAGGTTTTGCACACTGGAGTTGGACCTATTGGAAAACTATTGGTAGGTTTCGCCTACTAGAAAAAAACCTACCAGTAGGAATTTTCTTTGACCAACCGGTAGGTTTTTCTGACACACGTCAGAACCTACAACTCAGACTCTACCTGCTTGGGGTGGCCACCTCTGCTTCTTCCACACATCCCCTGACATATTATACATACAAGCATGCCTCCCTATACCTAGGATTGGACTTTGGAATAAAAAGCATGGAAGAGGAAGAGAGAGGAGAGGGAGGCATGGTGGGTTATAGGCTAGGCTTGTCTGTTAGTGTCAAATCACTTCCCATTAATGGGAAGTCAGTTCACATTGGCTAAGGCAAGAGGGATGGATGAAATTTACCAATTCTTACAACAAGTATATAGATTTTGACAAGCTTTTGGAAGGGGGAGGCTACCTAAGTTTAGGAATTGTTTTAGAGATAGAAAGCTCAAGGAAGAAGATGAAGTTAGAAAGGGAAAGTTGGGTTTTCATATTTTGTTATCATTTTCAGTCTTGTAAGCTTTATACTACTTGTAATCTTTCCACTTTTCACTTTCAACTCTTTCATTGAAGTTGCATGCAAGCTTAGCTAAGTATTTCTAGCATTTTCATGTTCTACATTTGGGTATTTGTTTCCAATCTTTGTATTTTGACTATGAATGTTATTTTTCTTGTAGTTTAACTATTTTGTTGCATTAATACTAGTTCCATGTTTCATTTCTTCATCATCTCTTTTTATATTATGCATATCTTTGCATTCTTTATGAGTAGCTAAGTTTTTAGTTGGCTAATCAAAGGGAGATTTTCTCTTGGGTATGCTAAATCAACTCTCCTACATTCTTCCTCGTAGTGTAAAGTGCTTGGTTTGACTAGGTTGAGGGCAGACGTGGTTGTGAGCTCTTGATACACCATAGATTTGTCACGGGGTATGCTTGAGCCTACACCTTCACATTAGTCCCTCACTTCCTATGAATCAATCAAGCACCGAGACACCATTGGAAGAATGTTTTGAGTTGATTTGACATTCCCATTGGAATGACCCTTTCGGATTAGCCAACCTTTTTTTCATTATATTTTTAGCAAAAAATTCACTCACCAAAACACAAACTCACAAGATTTTACACTTTGTCATTTTTACAAATCACCACAATTCGACCTTCCTTCCCTGAGGAGACGACCTTGGAATACCTATTCCAAGTAAAACACAAATCTTGCAAGTCTCTCTTTGCTTGGGGAGCACTTTTGGAAGCACACACATTTTCATCCACACACATGTTTTTCCCATTTATAGCATTGAACCCGAGGGAAAGTGACACTCGCCTACACACAACAGTTATATACACATTTGAGGGTTCTTGTTTGAAAATTAGGGTGAATGTGATCTAAGAAGAAATGGTTGAGTATTTGTAAAATGAAGGAAATTTTGAATTAAGAAGTTGAAGACCGATTTTTGAATTTTTGGTGTTCGAGTCCGGCCACACATTTTTAGCCGTCTAGATGGAAGACACAGATGGGCATTAATGACTAGCGCGTCCTGACGTGTGTTCTTACCTGTTCGGACGCATTCAAAACAAATTTAGTTAGTTGGGCTGGCCATTCAGACGCATGTGGAGGACCGTCTGGATGCCCCAAAGAATACAAAAGGTGCCTAGCTAATGGAAGTGGCGTCCGGATGCATGGTCTAGAACAAATTCAACCACTATCCATTGAATTTGATAATATTGTCATTCTTAGGGTTCTCAATCTCTATAGATTTGTTGAAAAATACTTGCTTAACAAAGAAAGGACTAGACCAGCTCGACCTTAGTTACCAGGAAAAGGAGGAGACAGGAATTATAAAAGCAAGACTTTCTTAGAGGGCTTGAATGTTTTCCTAACTAAGCTTTTATCATGGAAGATCTTCATTCGAGCTTTGGCTATCTTTGTATTATCATAAGCCTCATTCCTAAGTTCCGCCATTTCACTTCATTGAAGCTTCCTAGACGCCGATATATTATCTATGTTCAAGCTTAACAAGCAAGTGGCATGGTTTCCCATATACTAACCTATAAGGAGATATTCCCAAAAATAGTTTTACAAATAGTACGGAAATTTTTCAAAATTTGTTTAATCTCCTTATTGGCCAATTCATCTTGACCACTTTTTGGTGTTTAGTAGGGAGCTTCAACATTATGGTTTATAGAATATTTTCTCATCAAGTTTTTAAAATATCGGTTGCAAAAGTGTGCTTCACCATCACTAATAATGGCTCTAGGTATTCCAAACCACGACAAGATATTTTCTTTAAAAACTTCACCTTTGTGTGATGGTCATTATTGTTGCATGGAATATCCCAACTTTTTTAGAGACATAATCTAGGGCAACCAAAATATAAAGATAGTCAAACCATTGGGGGAAGGGACCTACCCCAACAATTAAAAATTTCTATAACAAGAAAAGGGCTTAAGGACATCATGTTTCTTTTTGAAATACCCTCCAACCCTAGGCATGTATCACATGATAAACAAAAAGCATGGGTGCCTTGGAAAAGTTTAGGCCAATAAAATCCACATTGCAAAATCTTTGTAGTGGTTTTCTTATAGGAAAAGTGACCTCCCCATGCATTAGTATGACAAAATGAGGTAACAGTAAGCATCTCATGGTTTGGTACACACCACCTAATTATCTGATCCTTATAGTATTTAAATAGGTATGAATCTTCCCAAAAGAAGTTGCATACCTCACTCATAAACTTCTTCTTATCTAAGGAGGTAAAGTAAGATGGGAGCTTCCAGTGGTTAATTAATGAGCAATATCAGCATACATAGTAGCTTAGAGACCTATAATAGCTACTCATTGGGGAAGCTCTCATTGACTGGAGAAATGATCCGCCACGATATTCTCAAATCCTTTCTTGTCTTTAAATGTTTGAAGTAGAAGTATCCATCTAAATAGTCATGGCTTGGCGTCCTTCTTTGTAAGTAAATACTTGAAGGTTACATGATCAATAAAGCAACGAAGGAACCAACCAAATAAGAATGAAACTTATCCAAAGCAAAGATAACAACAAGTAAATCTTTTTCAGCAGTAGAATAATTTATTTGAGCATCACTTAGAGTTTTGCTAGCATAATAGATTACATATGCCTTTTTTTATCTTTTCTCTGACCTAACATTGCTCCTACCGCATAGTCACTAGCAACACATCAATTTGAAAGGTGGGGACCAATTAGGGTGTTACATAATAGGAGCAAAAGTCAACATACCTTTAAGCGTATCAAAAGCTTTTTGGCATACTTCATCGAATCAAATGATACATCTTGAGCTAGGATATGACATATAGGTCTAGATATAGCAATAAAATCTCTAATGAATCTCCTACAAAAGCCCCCATGAGCTCAGAATGATCTGATATATTTAACTATTTTAGGACCAAGTAAATTACCTATGAGATCTATCTTTACTTTGTCTACCTTTATTCCCTCAGTTGAAACAATGTGACCTAAAACTATGCCCTGTGTCACCATAAAGTGACACTTTTTTTTGCAATTAAGGACTAGATTGCTCTATTCACATATTATTAAAACTTTTTCATTATTTAAGCAAAGGTCAAACAAATCACCATGGACTAAAAAAACATATATAAAAGCATCTAAACACCTCTCAACCATGTCACTGAACAAACCAACACACATTTCTAAAATGTAGTAGGAGCATTATATAGACTAAACGACATTTTCTTACATGCAAATGTACCAAAAGGGCATGTGAATGTCATTTTTTTCCTAGTCAATGAGTGCTATCTCTATCTGGTTGTACCCTGAGTAGCCATTTAGGAAATAGTAGAATGCATAACCAACAATCTTATCTAAGACTTGATCAAAGAATGAGAGAAGAAAGTGGTTTTTTCTAGTTTCTAAGTTAAGCTTATATCAATCTATACACATGCAACCTCCTATGACAACTCATGTAGGTACCAAATCATTATCATCATTTTTTACTATTGTAACCCTGGACTTCTTTGTGTAACTTGGATTGGGCTGCTCCATCTAATATCCAAGATGAGGAAGATGATTCTCGCATCTAACAATTTAAGAACCTTAGCCCTTACAACCTCTTTCATATGTGCGTTAAACCTTCGCTGCATTTGACCAGAATGTTTTGCATCCTTCTCTAGGTATATATCATGATTACAAACTAAAGGCTCATACCTTTAAAATTAGCGATAGTCCACCCAATACCATTCCTATGATGCTTAAGGGCCTCTAATTGCTTATACTCCTGTGAACTAGTAAGCTTTAAATAACTACCTAGTAAGACTCATCTTGCCCAAGAAAAAGTATACTTTAAATTAGATGGCAAGGGTGTCACTTCAGGTTTTGATGGTTTGACTTCGGATGGAAGTGGCTTATTGCCACTAAGAGCTAATTCCTCAAACTTTGGCACCCATGGCCTAACAACATTGACTGGAAAAGCTTCAAACTCACTAGCTCAACTCAAACAATCCCACTCTAGAACTTATTCTAAACTCAAGAGTTACACACTCAAACATGCAAGTATCCAATGATTTCCTATGTAATGCCCTATTTAAATGGTCTTGTGCCAAAATCTCAATCGAATTTACCTCCCTCAACTCATCACCTTCCTTTGGTTGTTTAGTAACATTGAAAATATTCAAATCAAGATTCATATTCCTAAAAGATAATTTTATAACACCATTCCTGCAATTGATTAAGACATTTGATTGGGGTGAGCTGATTGTGGATGTAGACAGGACCTTTGAGGAGGGACCGGTGTGCATCATGGATAGTCGAGAGCACGTTTTACGAAGCAAGACAATGAGGCTAGTGCAGATACTGTGGCAGCACTGAGGCGTGGAAGAGGCAACATGAAAGCGTGAGGATACCATACGTACCAGTTATTCGTTCTTGTTTGAGGAAGGAGGTACAATTCTCTTAGTCACTTATGTTGTCTGACAGTGACATATGCATGTGGTTAGATGTGCCTGTGTGTGTGAATTTCAGGGATAAAATTCTTTTAAGAGGGGAAGAATGTAAAACCAGGGTAAATTTGAACTTTTTATAAAAAATGACAAATCAATAAATATTACCACTTTCGTACAGGTTAAAAACATAATTTTTTTTAGAACTCGGATGATGAAACAAACCTCACCATTGGATTTGCCTCGCGAAATCTAGTTACTTTGTCAAATTTCGTGAAATTCTGAGATAGTTGAATGATTGAAAATGGTGTCGTTCCCTACCTCTCAACACCACCCTCAAAT
>CM042198.1:8376456-8400637 GCA_023539305.1 Ilex asprella
GGTGTTTATATGAGATTGGTAGGTTGTTAGAGATTTTAACACTTGTCTATTGTGGTTTAATTGATGAAATGGGTATTAGAAATGGATAGAATAAATTCTATATTAAAATGGGTAAATTCAATTCTAGCATGAATTGGTATGCGAAAATCGTTAGCTTGTAATTTCTTTGAAATTTTGATATGTGGGCATGATATGTGTTTTACATTATGCCTTAGAGAATTAAGTGTAAATTGCATGATTACGTGATAACATGCTTGGGCATTGTTGTTGGATATATGCTGTTAATATGTCGACATTGTGATAAATTGTAGTAGTTATATGCTTGAGATATAATTTGCCATGGACTTGGGTTGATATGTGGTTAAATTTGTCCATATGGCATTCGTTACATATGATACATGATATTGATATTGCATTGGTTAATCACATTGCATTTACACGGGAACATCACATTCGTGGGCATTGACATGAGTGTTTGTGTGAGTGCATGGTTTTTTCAAAAACCATTCTTGGTGGATGACACATGGGCTAGGGATAGTCGGGCCGATGGTTCGACTGAGTCACTTGGTTTGCATTGAAAATTGGGTCGGGGTTAGCAAGAAGGACTAGACGATCCCTCGGGTGAAAGACCCAGTTACTTGGGAAGATGCACTCATTTGGTTTAGTCCATAAATTGTGTGGGTGTATCTGAAACCCTTGGCGTAAGTCCATGATTTCGTGTGGGTTGGGTAACCCTTGGTGTAAGTCCCTAACTACCCACCCAAGAAAGACCCGGAGATATTTAAAATTTCATTGGACATATATCATCAATGGCGAATTTATGCACATTGACATTGCATTGTGTTGAATGAGCCAGAGAAGGCTCGGGTTGAAATGCATGAGTGAGTCTCATCTCATTTCATAGCATGTCATAGGATTTTTATAATTGAATTTATATTCTTGATTAGAATGTTTTGAATGGTTTATTGTTGCATGTAAACATTCATAAGCATCTAAGTTGGGGAGTAGCCTCTTTAGGAGATACTCTATTGATCATGGCTCACCCTTTATGGGAAAACATTTTAGGTGCGGGTTATACACCCGAAAGAGGAAAGAATCATAAGAAAACAGATAAAACCTTCTGGAAGGTCGACGAAAACCTTCCTGAATAACTTTTTCAGTCTGCAAAACCTTCCGAAAGGTCAATGAAAACCTTATGGAATAACTTTTTCAGTAGGCAAAATTTTGTGTTCATCATTCCCTCGGGTGCAAGACCTGATTACTTGGGAAGATGCACTCCTTTGGTTTAGTCCATAAATTGTGTGGGTGTATCTAGAACCCTTGGTGTAAGTCCATGAATTCCATGTGTGTTGGGTAACCCTTGGTGTAAGTCCCTAATTACCCACCCAAGAAAGACCCGGAGATTTTTAAAATGTCTTTGGACGTATATCATCAATGACGGATTTATGCACATTGATAGTGCATTGTGTTGAATGAGCCAGAGAGGGCTCGGGTTGAAGTGCATGAGTGAGTCTCATCTCATTTCATGGCATGTCATAGGATTCTTATCATTGAATGCATATTCTTGATTGAAATATTTTGAATGGTTGACTGTTGTATGTGAACATTTCATATGAATTTAGATTGGGGAGTAACGTCTTTAGGAGATACCCTGCTTAGCCTGACTCACCCTTTATGGAAAAATATTTCAAGTGCGAGTTATACACCGGCAAACGGCTCACACTCGGGGCTTTAAGGAAGAAGTAAAGTCTGAAATGTGGTTTAACTTGGAGTTTTTGTAAAACTTTGTGAAATTTGATTTTGGGGCATGTAAATATTTGGAAATGATTGTAATAGAACTTATGAACCATGTTTTATATGAAAAACTTCATTATACATGTGTTGGGATGGTTTTGAATGAGTTTGGAATGGATTGGAATTGAAAGAGGAAAGAATCGTAGGAAAACATGCAAAACCTTCCAGAAGGTCGATGAAAACCTTTTGAAAGAACTTTTCAAGCAGGCAAAACCTTCTGAAAGGTCGATGAAAACCTTTTGGAAGAACTTTTCAGTAGGAAAAACCTTCTGAAAGGTCAATCAAAACCTTCCGGAAGGATTTTTTCCATTAGGCAAAACCTTCCAAAAGGTCGACCAAAACCTTTCGGAAGATTTTTTTAAAATTTGAAATGTTAAGAATGCTTTACTTTGTTTTCGGGATTTGTGTCCTTTCATTCAAATGATGTAAATGGACAATAATAGAGTATAAATTAAGGTATATTGGACCTTGGTTGGGTCAAATGGTAAAATGTACATAGATTGCACGCGTGGGTTATGATCCTGACAAAGGGGATGCTATTGACGCAAGGTCAGGTTGTGTGACAATCACGAGTACTTCTATGGGTTGATAGGTTATCAACGGTTGAAAAGGACTTAGGTTTTAGGGGGGGTCATAGGGCGTAAGTAGCTAACCCCTCAAATGCATCTAATTATAACATGATCACAAAATTAATAAAGGAAACTGCATGTTGTTATACTTAAAAGAATTAAAAACTCTAAAACAATCCATAAATGGGGTTGTTACTTGAGAACCTTAATACTTATCTTGATACTAAAAATTTTATCCTAAAGACTTTGATTTGTCGTAAATCTGGGAGCAGCAGGAGTCTTGTGGAAAGAGGAAAAACAACAGAAGAAGAATAAGTAAAATAAGCTTCATTAGCTACCCCTTTATTAGCCAATAAATCTGCAACAATATTTCCTTCCCTATAGGTGTGTTGAATTTGAAAATTAAATCTTCAAGTGGGCTAATTGGTAAGGTCAATATTAAGGGTGTTGACGAAGCATTAAGGAATTTGCCACACCAAAACAAATTGACATGCAAAGTGTTAGGCCATGTAAACGTCAACATTGCTATGAACGTTGGGACCCTGAGTTGGCCCCAAGCCATAATGCAAGTATCTAGGAAAAAAGTAGGAGAACCAAGCATTCGCATGCGTAGAAGAATCATCAGATAGAGGGTTCCCAAGTCGATAAAGGAACCATTCAGAACCCTGGTTCTGAGCAAATGTGTAAACACCCACAGGTTTATATTAATATAAAAATATAATTGTGTGTTAATTCTTATATATGTAATGACTTAAAAATGAACCATATACATTGTACCAATAGGAATAAATACTAGGGAGGTAAATTGATTGTGAAATTTAAGTTTCAAAGGCGCTTAAATTTAGAAAGGGTTGTTAGATAAGTTTCTAAATATTTTTAGGTTAAAATAAGGTCTCCATTGAATCGGGAAGGTCAAAAAATATTAGGAGAGGTAATACGGAGTGTATTAGAAGTTATGACGTATTTTGGAGTCAAAACACATTTTAGAAAAGATTCAGTTAGAAAGGAATTGGATACTACCTTAGTATTTTAGCCATAAATTTTTACTTCTAACTCCAATTGATTAGATTTTTGGACAGTAGAAACTAGACTTCCAGTGATACAAAAGTGCAATTCACAAAAATTTTCTAAATCGGTTTCTAAATCAAAATTGATCTGAAAGTTGAAGGTATTCTATCACCTGCATTCGTAAGGGAATAGAAATGTATCCGGACGCGTATCGCAGAAAGTTGGGCACAAAAACACGTGTCCGAAAGGTAAGAAACACAAAACTAGATGTGCCAAACAAAGGGCTACACTCCTCAGACTTGTTTTGTGTGTTTTCTCTCCCATTTGCAACCATTTTCATCAATGCTAACCATAGAGAGGCTTAGAGAGGAGGAAAGAAGGAGAAAAACAAGAAATTCATGGGTTAATTCAAGTGGGAATGATCAAATCTTCTAGTTCTTTACACAAAAACTAAGGAGCAAGGTAGCAGTTTCTTCCTTTTCTTGTTCATTGAGGCTAGGACATTTATATATATGTATGTTTTGACTATCAATCTTATATATATGGTAGGAAATCATTATTTCTTGGCATTCTTGCAAATATTGCCATGTTTTAAATAAAGTTATGTTGGATAACCATTAAATCTCTTTTCCGTTGGCTCAAAACCCTAGTTTTCAAGATAAATTAATTTTTCTCTTAATTTTTTCATTGTTCTTGATTTCAAAATTCTAGTGTTTGATATTGAACAATTAAATGATATTTATGGTGATCTCTTGCATATTTTCTTAAATGGTTCTATTGTAAAATTGTATGTGAGATTTGGGGATTTTGGATTGGCTTTTGATTTGAAAAAATTGGTTGGTTATTGTATCTCTTATGGATGTTTGGATGACCATGGGTGGCCGTTGACCGGGTATCGTAGAGTGGATAAATGCGTTTCTTACTCCGTGTGGGATTGAATTTTTCCTACCACTCGTAGTGGGGTTGGTGCCTTGTGAGAACCAAACCACTATTAGCTCACCAGTATTGTGGCTGAGGATTACTATACAATTCCTCAGTCGAATTTCATCACTGTCATTGAGATGGTACACGCCCTTCCTACAGTTGTATATCCTTGCTTGGATTGGGTATGTGTGTGCGGGTCAGGATATTCTCAATGTGTTTATTCCTGCGAATCATGCATCTTACCTGAAATACAGATATACATTGTTGATTATTGTTTATTGTGAAAATGGTGGATTGAGATCCATGGTGGTTATGGTTTATAGTAAAAATTGGTGGTTGTGGAATTGGTAACTCGTTGGTATCATTGTTGTTGGAAATTGGTTTCACTCTTTCATTTAATTATTGCTCTTAAGCAAACTTGAGATCCATTAAAATGTCCTTGTTTTCTTTCAAAAGTTGTATATGGTATTTGAAAAATGAGACCGAATTATTTTATATGTTTTCAAAACCTTGTTCGAGTTTGGGAGGATTTTCCTACAGAGCTTAGTGCTCACCCCCTACAAACATCATGTTTTTCAAATTATGGCTTTGAGGAAGAACTTGGAGTCGATAAGCAGGTACCTTGGGTAGCTCAAGTGTATAGACATGTGGATCTGGAGGGGGATATCTAGGATTGTTATTTCTATGTCCTAGACTAGAAAATTCCTTTTGAGATAATGTTCATGTTAATATTTTATTATTCCGCTGCAAGATTAAGTTTGATTCTTTCGAATGTAATTGTCATAATTTGGCATATTCTTTTGGATATAGTGGCCATGGTTAACATATTCTTTCAGGATAATGTTGTGGATATTATATATGACGAATGAAAATTTTCGTTATTAATGGATTTTATTAGTTGCTTTCTTGATGTGAATGATTTTAGATAGTAATGTCATCCAATGTGTATTTTGGGGTGTTATAGTTGTTGGTATCAGAGCCTAGGAATTAGGTCCTACATGGGAGCTGTAGGTTATGAATTATCACTAGGGAAGTAGTACTAGTTTGAATGAAACTTTTTATTTAAATTTTACACAAGTCTTATACATTGGATTAAAGTGATAGTTAGGATGTCTTGTACATCAAGGAAACTAAATTGTGAATTGATGTGCAAGATGAAGGGTGGACGAGGACATGGACGTGGGCATGGGCGTGGATGTGATGACCAAGCACCACCACGACCTCCAGATGCCATGAATGACATTTATCAATGCCTAAGGGAGCTAACCACTTTGGTACAACACCAAAATAGGATCAACAACCATAATGGTGGGGTTCATCCATTAGCTCATGTGTCAGGCAACGGGGACGAAAATCGAAGGATGGTAGTTTTTTGAGAATTTCTACGTCAACACCCACCTACTTTCGTAGGAAGCTCTAACCCCTTGGATGCAGATAAATGGATTCGCCGGGTAAATAAGATTTATTATGGCATGGGAGGAGCCGAGGATTTACGGGTTGACCTAGCTACATATCTATTGGAAGGGGAGACAGATCATTAGTGGGACTCAGTGAAGAGAAGGAGGAACACAGATGCTCTTACTTGGGAGGAGTTTTATCAAATCTTCTAAGACAAGTATTTTCCTGAATTGATCAGGGAAAGGATGAGTTCTGATTTTCATGCTCTACAACAAGGTAGCATGACGGTGGCAGATTATGAGAGGAAGTTTGATGAGCTATCCCGTTATGCCACAAAGTTCATAACTACCAAGGCCAGGAGGACCAAATGCTTTGAGCAAGGCTTGAGGCCTTCCATCAAGGAGAAACTTGTGGCTCTCAAGATCCAGGACTATGGGGTTCTTGTGGACAGAGCTACAATGGTGGAGAGTGACACGTAGGATAATCAGTGGTGCAAGAACTTCATGAGGGGAGGTCCAATCCAAATGGGAGCTAGCGGCAGTGGAGTGTAGAGGGCGGCACCATACCGTCACCCAAACCAGACGGTTGGACAGAGACTCTAGACAGCTTGAGGAGTTGGAGGCGTACCAGAGAGAGCAGGCACTGACCCATATCAATGCTTTGCATGCGGAGGTTTCAAGCACTTGAAAATAATTGCCCATTGTTTTTAACAAAGACCAATCAAGCAGCTGGACAAGTAAATACAAACAAACCACTACTACCGAAGCCGCTATAACATAGACTGTTAGGAGCTCTAGCCCCAGCCAGTGCAAATCAGGGAAGAGAGTTTGCTTTGACCCAACCGGAGGAAGACGTTTCCAATGTAGTTGTGAAAGGTATCGTTCTTCTTTATAATTCATGGGCCTGTATTTTATTTGATCCCTGTACGACTCATTCATTCATATGCACTATATATGCTCTTAATTTGGGATTGGAATTCAAGAAGTTAGAACATGCCTTGAGTATTAACAGGCCTACGGGAGAACAGTTGGATACTAGAAAGGTGTGTCGAGATTATGTGCTTCAAATTGGGGAGCAAGAATTGATTGTAGATTTGGTTGCATTAGACATAAATGGATATAACATAATATTTGGGATGAACTTGTTGTCCACTTTTCGTGTGGTAATGGATTATTTTCTTAAACGAATTTCATTTCAATTACTAGTCCTTAATTGATTGGAAAACGCTGTTGTTCCTAAGCTCCTAACATGAACCCTCAAATATGTATATGACTTATGTGTATGGGTGAGTGTCACTCTCACTCGGATTCATGCAAGAGAAAGGGCAACAGAATGGTGGAATGAAATGGAATGAACAAAATGTGAAATGTGAACAAAAGTGCTCCCCAATCGCAAGGAGTCTTTTGTTTGTCGGTTTTTTACTTGCAAGAGTATTCCAAGGTCGTCTCCTCAGGGAAGGATGGTTGAGTTGTGTGGAGGTGATTTTGTTGCAAAAGAAAAAAATGTAAAATCTTGTAGTTAATTTGATGAGTTTTGTTCTTAATGAAAATGCAAGAAAACAAGTGTTGGCTAATTTAAGAAGTCACTCAAATAGGAATACTATTTCAACTCCAATGCCTCATCCAATAGAGCATGAATGAACGATTGATTCGTGGGAAGCTAGGAACAAGATTGGTGAGTATCTAAGCATAAACCATGGCCAGACCTACGGAATATCAAAGGCTCACCAACTTATCTACTTTCAACCCCGTCAAACCAAACCATTGGACTCATAAGGGAAGAAAGAGAATGATTTGAAATGGAAAACCAAGGAGGAGGTCTCCCTTGAATTAGCCGACTAGAAATCTAGCTATTCATATTTAAAGGAAAGACAAGCGTAATTTAAATGGAGATAATGAGGAAAGGAAGCATGAAACTTAACTTAAAGCAAGAAATCTTAAGTTGTGAAGAAAAATATACAATACCCATTTTAAAGCTAAGAAATGAAGAAAAACTTGAACAACAATGGTAAAATGAAGAACATGTAATTAAACTTGCAATAGACTTGAAGTAAATGACATAAACTTTCTAATCACTATTCATCATCTTATTCGTTGGATTTCCTAAGCTTAGGTAGCCATTCGTCAAAATGGATGTGTAATGTTGAATATAATGGAGTGTGAGCCTTCAATTTTCGTGCATGGTAGTCCCCTAGCATGAGTGTGCAGGCCTCCCATCAATGGGAGGTTCAATGATGGCTTGGACAAGCTAGGAGCAGCCTACCCATCAACCAGTCAGGCAGCCCACTTCTCTCCCATCCTCCATTAATGCCAAGCCTCAAAAGTCTTCCATTTGTGTAAGGGAGGCATGTAGATGTGTAAGGAAAATGTTGGGGGGCAAGTGGGAGAAGTGTAGATGGGCCCCCAAACAAGTGGAGATGGGTTGCAGGAGGTTTGGGGCTGCTTCAGGGGAGCGCACCAGTACAGCGTACCGGTACGATTTGGCTACTGGATTCAAAGTACTAGTACCGCGTACCGATATGGTTCCTTCTCTATTATAGACCACTTTTAGTAGAATCGGCATAACTTTTGATCTAACTGTTGGATTGAGATGAAATTTTTATATGATACAGAAGACATCCATATTTACAACTTTCATGTTTTGCACTTTTTCAGATTCGAAGTGGATCATGGTCAAAATGGAGGAAAACCGAGGCTCTGCTTCCAAATGATGTGGCAGCTGGTGCCTTTGTTCCCAAACACCAATACCTCCTTGATTTCTTCATTTTTAAGCCTACAAATCTTCATGTATTGTGTTCATGCCTTCACCACACATCCATCATAGTTGCAAGGTCCTAAAATCAATGATTTAAGTTATAAAAACATGCAACATCGAAATATCAACATTATTCATAAAATCGGCTAGCATTAAGTACTTAGATGCAAAAGTTGAGTTTAAATACATGTAATGAGGCCTTTACATATGCAATATTATGCACTCATCAGTCTTCAGTTTCATGAATGATCGAAATTCTTTCCATCTATTTTCTACTACGGGTAGTAGATTCTTGAAAGCTAAGGTGGAGAGCCATTTGAGTTTCTTAGCTAGCTTGATGGGAGATGATCGGGATAGATTCCAACCAGGCATGGTATTAGTAGTGTCATATTTTCTGGATGTCTTCCTAGATGAACTACCCGGATTACCCCCATAGAGAAAGATTGAGTTTGAGATCGATCTCTATCTAGGAATCAAACCTATATCCATTGCACCCTATAGAATGAAACCTTTGGAGTTGAAGGAGCTAAGGAAGCAGTTGAATCATCTCTTAAATATTGGGTTTATTCGTCTAAGCACTTCATCTTGGGGAGCCCCAGTCCTCTTTATGAATAAGCATGATGAAACACTTCGGTTATGCACAGATTACCAAAGGCTGAATTGGGTGACAGTGAAGAATAAATACCCATTGCCACGAATTGATGATTTATTTGATCAGCTGAGGGGTTCTAAGTATTACTCCAACATTGATCTTCGCATAAGGTATCACCAACAGTGGATCAAGGAGGAGGATATTCCTAAGACAACTTTTTATACCCGGTATGGTCATTTCGAATATACGATAATGCCGTTCGGATTGACTAATACTCCAGCCACCTTCATGAATTTGATGCACAGGGTATTTCGGTCGTATCTAGATCAGTTTGTCAGTGTGTTTATTGATGACATATTAATCTATTCACGAACACAAGAGAAACATGAACGTCATCTCTCAATTGTGCTATAGACATTGAGAGAACATAAGTTGCATGCTAAGATGAGTAAATGTGAGTTCTGGATGAAGGAAGTGAAATTCCTTGGCCATTTTGTGTCAAAACAGGGTGTAGCTGTTGACCCCACAAAGATTGAAGTAGTGATGAAGTGAGAACCACCGAAGAATGTGATCGAAATACGTAGTTTTCTTGGGATTAGCAGACTACTATTAAAAGTTTGTGGAAGGGTTCTCAAAACTAGTGATTCCCATGACCCGCCTCACAAAGAAGGGGGAAAGATTCTTGTGGATTTAAGAGTGTGAACTAGTTTTTTGCACCTTGAAGGAAAGGTTGACAACAACTTCTGTCCTCATTATTCCAAGCAGTGGGGAAGAATACGATGTTTACACCGATGCTTCGTTACGAGGCTTGGGATGTGTGCTAATGCAAGAAGGTAAGGTAGTTTCTTATGGCTCGAGACAACTAAAGGTTCATAAGAAGTACTATCTCACTCACGACTTGGAGCTTGCTACTGTGGTTTTTGCTCTTAAGATGTCGAGGTGTTACCTTTACAGGGAAAAGTTTCTAGTATTTTCTGATCATAAAAGTCTCAAGTATATCTTCAAATAGAAAGACTTGAATATTCTACAATGAAGGTGGATCGAATATCTAGAAGATTATGATTTTACACTCAACTACCGTCGGGTAAGGCGAATGTAGTAGTAGATGCAGTGAGCAGAAATTCTCAGCGTGAACTCAATGCTCTTGCAAGTAAATGGAAGATGATGGATGCCCTTGGAAACTATGATCTACGGGTTAGAGGAGATGGACTCGGCCATACTTGTTTAACCTTGTGGCTCAACCTACCCTCCAACGTAGGGTTGTGGAGTTACAATACTTGAATTCTTACTTAGAGTTAGTTCAAGCTAAATTGGAAAATGGGGAAGCAGTTGAAGGTTGGTCTTTGAGGAATAGAGAACTGAGATATGGGAAAAAGCTATGTGTACCCAATGATTCGTCCCTAAAGGAGAAGATACTTTGAGAGTGTCATCGCTTTAAGTTTGCTATCCACCCCTGGTGGCACAAAAATGTATAGAGACATGAATCGTCAATATTGGTGGAAAGGGATGAAGAATGATGTGTCAAGGTTCATAGCACGATGTGCAATGTGTCAACAGGTGAAGATCGAGCATAAAAAACCCAGAGGATTACTACAATCCTTGTCTATTCAAGAGTGAAAGTGGGATCACATCACCATGTATTTCGTTTCTAGCTTTCCATGAACTTCATGAGGACATAATTTCGTATGGGTCATTATAGATAGACTTACCAAGTCTGCACATTTCTTGAGTATGAAAATCATTGACACTTTAGAGACCTTGAGCAAGTTGTATATTCGCGAGATTATTAGATTACATGGAGTTCTGCTCTCTATTGCTTCGGATCGTGATTCTCGTTTCCTAGCACAATTTTGGCAAAGTCTACAATGAGCTATGGGGATAGAGTTACACTTTAGCACCGCCTTTCATCCCCAAACAGATGACCAATTTGAGAGGGTGATACAGATTTTGGAAGACAAGTTACGAGCTTGCGTGTTGGACTTCAAGGGAAGTTGAAGTGATAATTTACCATTGGTGGAATTTATGTACAACAATAGTTTTCAATCTAGCATTGACATGGCTCCTTATAAGGCATTGTATGGAAGACCCTGTAGTTCCTCGACTTGTTGGTTGGAAGCTGGAGAGAGTAGCTTGTTTGGGCCAGAAATTGTTTGGGAGACTATGGAGAAAATTCAACTCATCTGAGAGAGACTACGCATGACACAAAGTAGACAGAAAATTTATGCGGACAAAAGAGGAAGATCATTGGAATTTCAAGAGGGAGACTATGTGTTTCTCAAGGTGTCACCCAAAAAGGGAGTTTTGTTTTGGCAAGAAAGGAAAATTATTTCCAAGGTAATTTGGACCATTTGAAGTGATCAAAGCGGTGGGCAAAGTGGCGTATCAACTTCAGCTACCAACTTAGTTGTCAGCGGTACATGACATGTTTCACGTGTCAATGTTGAGAAAGTGTCAATCGGATATAACGCATGTGGATCTGGAGGATATTGAAATTCAAGATGGAGCAACATATGAAGAACAACCGGTGGAGATTTTTGATACCAAAGAGAAGGTTCTTCGCAATAAAGTCATCCAACTGGTGAAGGTCTTGTGGCAACATCATGGAGTGGAGGAAGCTACTTTGGAACTAGAGCTGGAGATGCAGGAGAAGTACCCTCATTTGTTCTCTACTTAAGGTAAGTTTCAAAGATGAAACTTTCTTCAAGGGAGGTGGATTATAAACCCCCACATGTTTATATTAATATAGTAACATAATTGTGTGTTAATTCTTATATATGTAATGACCTAAGAATGAACCATATAGATTACAACAATAGGAATAAATGCTAGGGAGGCAAATTGATTGTAAAGTTTAAGTGTCGAAGGCGTTTAAACTTGGGAATGGTTGTTAGATAAGTTTCTAAATATTTTTAGGTCAAAATAAGGTCTCCATTGAACCCGGAAGGTCGAAAAACATTGAAAGATGTAATATGAGGTGTATAAGAAGTTATGAAGTATTTTGGAGTCAAAACACATTTTAGAAAGGATTTGGTAGAAAGGAATTGGATACTACCTTAGTATTTTAGCCATAACTATTTGCTCCTAACTCCAATTGACCTAATTTTTGGACAGTAGAAACTAGACTTCCAGGGATACAAAAGTATATTTCACAATTTTTTTTTGAATCAGTTTCTAAATAGGTCAAAATTGATCTGGAAGTTGAGGGTATTTGTCACCCGCGTTCGGACTGGAATAGACATGCGTCCAGATGCGTATCACACAAAGTTGGGTGCAAAAACATGCGTCTGGATGGTAAGAAACACAGGTCCGAACGCGCCAAACAGAGGGTTACATGCCTCAGACTTGTTTTGTGTGTTTTCTCTCCCATTTGCAACCATTTTCATCGATGCTAACCATAGAGAGGCTTAAAGAGGAAGGAAAGAAGGAGAAAAACAAGAAATTCATGGGTTGATTCAAGTGGGAAGGATCAAATCTTCTAGTTCTTCACACAAAAACTAAGGAGAAAGGTAGGGATTTCTTCATTTTCTTGTTCATTAAGGCTTGGACATTTATATATATATATATATATATGTATGTTTTGACTATCAATCTTATATATATGCTATGAAATCATTATTTCTTGGCATTCTTGCAAATATTACCATGTTTTAAACAATGTTATGTTGGATAACCATTAAATCTCTTTTCCCTTGGCTCAAAACCCTAGTTTTCAAGAGAAATGGATTTTCCTCTTGATTTTTCCTTTGTTCTTGATTTTATAACTCTAGTGTTTGATATTGAACAATAAAATGATATTTATGGTGATCTCTTGCATATTTTCTTAAATGGTTCTATTGTAATATTACATGTGAGATTTAGGGATTTTGGATTGGCTTTTGATTTGAAAAAATTTGTTGGTTATTGTATCTCTTATGGATGTTTGGATGACCATGGGTGGCCATTGACCGAGTATCGTAGAGTGGATAAATGCGTTTCTTGCTCCGTACGGGTTTGAATTTTTTCTACTACTCGTAGTGTGGTTGGTGCCTTGTGAGGACCAAACCACTATTAGCTCACGGGTACCGTGGCTGAGGATTAGTATATAATTCCTCGGTCGAATTTCATCACTGTCATTGTGATGATACACGCCCTTCCTACAGTTGTATATCCTTGCTTGGATTGTGTATGTATGTGTGGGTCAGGATATTCTCAATGTGTTTATTCATGTAAATCATGCATCATACCTGAGATACATATATACATTGTTGATTATTGTTTATTGTAAAAATGGTGGATTGAGATCCATGGTGGTTATGATTTATAGTAAAAATTGGTGGTTGTGGAATTGGTAACTCGTTGGTATCATTGTTGTTGGAAATTGGTTTCACTGTTTCATTTAATTATTGTTCTTATGCAAACTTGAGATCCATTAAAATGTCCTGGTTTTATTTCAAAAGTTGTGTATGATATTTGAAAAATGAGATTGATTTATTTTACATATTTTCAAAACCGTGTTCGAGTTTGGGAGGATTTTCCTACAGAGCTTAGTGCTCACCCCCTACAAACATCATGTTTTTCAGATTATGGCTTTGAGGAAGAACTCGGAGTCGATGAGTAGGTTCCTTGGAAGCTCAAGTGGATAGACATGTGGATCCGGAGGGGGGATATCTAGGATTGTTATTTCTATGTCCTAGACTAGGAAATTATTTTTGAGATAATGTTCATGTTAATATTTTGTTATTTCGCTACAAGATTTAGTTTGATTCTTTTGAATGTAATTGCCATAGTGTGGCCTATTCTTTTGGATATAGTGGTCATGGTTGGCATATTCTTTTGGGATGATGCTGTGGATATTATATATGACGAATGAAAGTTTTCTTTATTGATGAATTTTATTAGTTGCTCTCAAGATGTGAATGGTTTTACATTGTAATGCCGTCCTAGTGTATTTTGGGGTGTTTCAAAATGGCTTCTAGTTAGGCTGTGGTTCGGTAAAATTATAAAGAAAATAAAATCAGCCCATAAAGTTTTGTTCCTTGGGGGGGTGTAGAAAACAATCGGCCATAAGAAATAGAGCATCATCAACAGGAGCAACTAAAAGCTTCAAGAAGTATGCATGAAGCCGTAGTTGTAGAACCTAGAGAGGTCTCGAGCCTCTTTGTATTTTCATAACTACCGTTTTCCACATCTATGGTAAAGGTGGGAAAAAATAACAAGGGCAATAGAGTTTGAAGCTCTCATGGCTAGATTGATGGCCAACGAGATGTACTCCTTGGTATTTTGCACGAAGAGGCACAAAAAATTGGTTAAGCCAATTGATACGAAATGAAATATGTGCTCTACTCGATACCTCAGAATCATCCTGACCACGGCAGACCGCGATGAAAAGGGAATAGACAAAAAATGGTTTATTTAGTGATTTGGTTGCTAGATAGTAGACCATGTCAGTATGAGATAATAGAGCGTTAGCCTAGGCCCCAAAAGAAAGAAGGCCGAGAAGTGTAAACATGTCATAAACCATTAAGCCTATCATGCTAAAGCAAAAAAAGAAGGCATTGCTCACTACGGATCAAAAGAGAAAAGTAGCACTGAGTAACGGCTTGTCAATAGAAATCTAGATGGTGTTAAGATCTATGGCGTCATAAATACCAAGTCGATGCCACTAGTTTCCTTTGGCCGTTCTAAGACTTCCATGTATAAATTGGACTGCCAGAACTCTAATTTGACCAATGAAAAAGCTCTTTAAAATTGAATGGAAAAGAGATATGAGTGCTAAGGTAAACATGGAGAACTTCATCTGAAGGAGTCTCTGTAAAAGCAGGACTAAAACCTATCACCATCGGAGAAGAGTCGGAAAGTAGGGCAAAGGTGTGGAGGCTAACATTATCAACAGGAATGTGTGAGAAAGTCATTTGTAGGGTGATAGCACGAGGAGTAGCCATTAAAGAAGAAGAAAGATTAAAAAGTAGGCGGACATCATGGCCACTAGTTAGAGACAGTTCAGTGCATATCTGAGAGTGTCAAGGGAAGAGACTGTGATTGTAGTCATGGCCAATAAAGTTTGCTTCAACGGTTAAAGGCCATCCCTTATAAATACCGAAAGAGAGGGTACATATCGAGATCCCTCAATCAACACAACAACTACACGCAGAGCCAACCTCACCTTTGCCAGTTTATTTTCTTACAAATTTCCTTTAGCATGTAGCCCATCGCTCAAGTGGTTTTTCTTTTCGTTTAATGCCAAGTATAGTAATTTGCACATTTAACTTGGTCAATCTTTCTATTACTTTCAATTTTAGTTATTTTTCTACATTCCAGTCCATCACTTTGCTAGTTGGAAGTCAATTAAGTCCTTAATCTCCAAGACAATGAAAAGAACCTAGAGGTAGGCTTACGGTTCGTTATAGTCTCCTGAACAGTAACAATTTTAGAACCTTAGGTTGGTTAGATTAGGTAATGTCATGCGTGATTAGAATTAAGTCCAGTTGGACTTTGGCATGCCTATAATCCAAAAATACGTCAAACAAAAAGACCATGAGATGATAAAAATCCTAGCTATGTGCGACACACCAAATTAAGTCATATTAATGAGGATTGGATTTGCATATTAGTTAATGATGGAAAATTAGGTTCATCAACTTATAAAGCTCATCCAGATGACTAAAATACCATTTTTAAGACCAGATGAAAGAGCTACATATATTTTAGGAGTAATACATAGTGATGTATGTGGACAAATGAGTTCAGCAAATAAAAGTAATTACTCATACTTTACAGCCTTCACTTATGGCCTTTCACGGTTAGGATATGTGTACTTAATGAAGTGCAAATCTGAATTGTTTAAAAAGTTCATGAAATTCGGATATGAAGTATAAAGACAAACTGGAAAAAAGTATTAAAAAATCTTTGATCTGATTGAGAATGTTGATTTTTTCGATCAACTCATGGAAAATGGAATTCTATCACGGTGGTCTCGTTATGGAACACCACAACTTAACGATGTTTCTGAAAGAAAAAATCGAACACTATTAGATATGGTTCAATCAATAATGAGTTACACTGGCTTATTCGTCTCCTTTTAGGAATTTACCCTACAGACCTTTGCTTACCTCCTAAATACGGTACCTTTCAAATCTATCCCTAAGACAACGTATAAGATATAGCATGGAAAAAAGTCAATTCTTAAGCATGTTAAGATTTGGGGTTGTCTTACATATGTTAGGAAACATGATATGGACAAGTTAAAAGCTGGGACTAAAACATGTAGGTTTGTGGAATATCCTATAGAATCTTTAGGATATTACTTATATCTTCATGAGGAAAAAAATGTGTTTGTTAGCTAGTTTGCTACTTTTTTTTTTGAAAAAAAAAATAGTTTACTTAAGAAGAAGGAATTAGAAGAAGGATTGAGGAAGTGTCCTTAGAACAACAAACAATTATTGATCAGCCTTAATACCTATTGTTACAGAACTTAGTACTATATAAGCTCTATGTAAATCTTCTAGGACACCACACTGCCTTATAGATATGGATCTCTCCATCAAGGTGATCTTTATTGGTTATAAGAATCATTAAAGTGATCCTATAAATTACACAAAAGCGATGTCAGGCATCAACTCGGGAAATGGCAAGTGTCATGAAATCGGAGATCTATTCTATATACTCCAACCAATTCTATAATTTTATATCCCCACCTCTAGGTATTGTACCTATAGGCTGCAAACGGATTTTCAAAAGGAAGATAGGCTTAGATGGAAAGGTAGAGACCTATAAAGCTAGGGTGAGGGCTAAAATTTTCAAACAAAGACAAGGAGTTGACTATGAAGAAATATTCTCACCAGTAGTCATGCCAAATCCATCAGGATTATGCTTGTCGTAACTATACACTAAGACTATGAGATATGACAAATGGATTTCAAAATCATCTTCCTTAATAGAAACATTAAGAAAGATATTCAGATGGAGTAGCCGGAAGGTTTTGTATCTAATGGTGAAGGCGACAATATGTGCAATTTACAGGGTTCTATTTGTGGTTAAAAGCAAGCATCCCAAAGTTGGAATATCTCGTTTAATGAGGCAATTAAATTGTTTGGTTTCTTCTAAACCATGGATGAACTATGTATGTACAAAAGGTTTAGTGGAAATTCTATCACATTTTTGGAACTTTATGTAGATGACATCCTACTCATTGGAAATGATGTTGGGATGCTATCATTGGTCAAAATATAGCTTTCAAATAATTTCTCTATTAAGGATTTTTGGAGAAGCATCTGATATACTACGTATAAAGGTCTATAGAGATACATCTAGATGGTTGCTTAGGTTATCCCAATCCTTGTACATATACAAGGTGTTCGCAAGATTTAATATATAGAATTAATAAAGGATTGTTACATTTCAGAAGAAAAATTCATCTCTCTAAGGACATGAGTCTCAAGATATGAGAAAAGAGAAACAACATGAGCAAGATTCCTTATGCTTCAGCAATAGGTAACCTCATGTATATGGTCATGTGTACAAAACCTGATAGCATATATGTTATAAGTATTAGAAGAAGATATTAGTCAAATTCAATATTTGGAACACTGGAATGCAGTCCAGAACATTCTTTAGTATTTAAGAAGAAATAAGAATGCATTTGTCAATGGAAGATGAGAGCTACATGTGGATGGAAATATAGAATCAAAACTTTTAGTCTAATGTAGATAATATAAAAATCGACTTCTGGATTTGTGTTCATCTTAAATGATGGAGTAGTGAGTTGGAGGAGATGTAAATAAGATATTACATTAAATTCTACTACTAGGGTTGAGTATGTTGTCACCTCAAAGGATGCCAAAGAAGCTATCTGGATTAAGAAGTTTATTAGAGTAGTTCCTACCATTGAGTCACATATACCATTATATAGTGACAACAATGGAGCGATAGCTCAAACTGAGGAACTAATATCTTATCAGATTTCCAAACACCTATAGTGTCATTTCCACTTGATCAGAGAAATCATTGGAAGAGGTGATGTGTGTATATAGAAGATTACATCATTGGATAACATAGCAAACCCACTTATGATGGCACTAAGATAACAACAACTAGAGTAACATCTTGAGAAGATGGGTATTGGATAAATACATAGTTGATTTGTATTTGTGCAAGTGGGAGATTGTTAGTAGTATGCTCTAAGAAAATTCGTATAGATGACATTTTGGGGTTGTACAAGCAACATTCATTACTTAATTAAATAAAAGGACAAGTTTATTTATCATGTTACTAGTTTATTTCATTTTAATATGCATAATAAAGTCCATATAGTATAAGTTAAGAAGATAGTTTCTCAAGACGTTGAGAAGTAGTACTAATCTCTTAAATATTCCTAGTCATAGGATTACTATGTGGGCACTAAGTAATCTGGATAGATTAGCATACATTCTGCTTGCTTATATTTGATATAAGGTGACTCATCCAAGTCACAAGTGTAGCAACACTAAGCAAGTGTATGGGTTCTTATTAGAGAAAAAGTACATCAACATAGAATTTTTCATATGAAGTTTTACATACCTGTCAATGTTAAATACTAAGTTACAGTTATGCAACTGATCCTTAGACCTAAGACACCAAGGTTATCTTATGTATGGGCTTCTATGTTTTAATCATACAACATATTCATTTACTAACTATTTAAGTTGAATATGTATCGTTGGACATAGTTAGAGATGCATGAAGACTTATGAATGTCTTATGTGATCTTCTAGGATATAACTCAAGGAGTCCTTGGCTAAGGCACAATGACAATTAGAAAATAGTTTCCAATTGATCAATCGGGGCATTTTGTAATAGAAGGATTGAAGTGCATGACAATTGTAGACATACGTTCTTTACCTACTTTGTGCTATCCGGGGGTTGATTATGATATGTTGCAAGGTGTCACTCATGATTAATAAAAGTCCGAAGAATGAAATTAATAAAAATATATTGTTCTTCATGAATGGAGAATTAGAAAAGTTCTAATTTGATATGCTACTTGTTGTTAGTATCGAATGCCTACAACCGGGTATGCTTGAGCCTATAGGTTCACGCACATTAAATTTGATTAGAAACTAAAGGATGGATAAGAGAAAACCAATTAAAACTTAATTGGGGTGAAAACATAATTAAAACTTACTTAGGGACTTTATTACAATTAATGGTTAAAAAATAGGTTATATGTAATAATGAGATAATTGCAACTAGACTCAAACTAAAATTAGAGTCTTATAAGGCTTTATAAAAACCCTCCTAAAGGAGGTGGGTGAATTGAACTACACTATCTTGCTGGTACAAGAAAATCCACATTCATTATCTCTCTCTACTAGTTCATTAAAGGTTGAGGTAGATCCATGAAGTTTGTCAATTTGTGTGGATATCGATAGAGACCAAACAATTGTGAGGCTTCAAGTAAAGATCAAATTCAAATTTGAAGATTCAAAGTTTTTAGAAAGCTCGAAAATCATTAAATACAAGCTTCAATAGGTAACCCTTAATCTTCTCTAGAGATCTATGGTTTCTTGGTTTGTATTAAACAACAATAGATCTTGGGATAAGGAATCAAAAAAAATTATTATATTTTTCCTTTCACAACTCTCTTGCACACATATCCATACTCTCTCTATTAATTTTAGAAATGCTCACATCGGAGCTTTTCAATATGCAAAATTAGACTCATCAAAGAGATAAAGTAATATATTAAAATTTTATTTTTTGTAATAAAAATCAGTTTATTATTTAATAAAAGTTTTTCATTTTTTGTTGAGAATCTGTATGGGTAATATGTTTGCATTATATTAAATATATGTCATGCATGTGTGTCTTTTATTTTACATTGTAGATAATCTAGTGTGTGGAGTTCGGCTTATATATAGAAGATCAGATTATCGAATCCTTCTATGATATGAGTAAAAGTTCATAGTCTTAGACGGAATTGGACACATCATCAGTAAGACTGTAGTTCAATCTTCTGGCATAGTCTGTTTTGGCTATAGAAACTGTTTGATGTCTCGAATTCTTCCTCTAGCACACTTTGTGTATTGGTCATGAGCGTAATTGAGGTTATTTTCTTTTTACTAACTAAATAAGAAAATAAATACCTCATTATTATTATGATTGTTTAAACTCTTAATTTTGAAATATTTAATTAACACGTGCATATAATGGTTGTTACTTTAATTCATCAAAGAGTGAAATTCATATTTTGAGAAAACACACTCGATGAATTGAGAGATGACGTTATTTGTATGGTAGACATTAATTATTAAAGGAAATCACGTCCTGGTATTTAAATGAGGTAATAATGTCCTCTTAAGGGGGCTCATAAGTTTTGCTTATGTCAAATCCTGCTGGTGAATTTAATTATATGACGTGACAAATAAGTTGAGTGCAACATCTCAATGATAAAAATAGAAGTCAATTAAATATAATTGTTAATAATTTAATTAATTGATAGATATCATTAATCTTAAATGTGGGAGATTATTAAGCATATAATAACAAGGAGCTTAAAATATAATTTTGAGATAAGGCCTAAGAGATCAATAATAAGTTTTTAGTGGACTGATTTATTGTAAGATGTTTGTTCGAGGTTGGACATAAGATTCCTAGGCCTATTGGAAGTTCGATCCTTATTTCTCCTTAGGGTCTCTATTGTACCCTATAAGTACACGCACTCGCTGGTTCTCTCAACCACAACCTTTTCCATTGCGTTGCATTTAGAAGAGGCAAAAGAGAGCAAGAGAGAAAATTCAAAGGAATGCAGCTCACACTACATTCGAATTTTGGCGTAGAAGGATATATGGTAGAAGATTGTGAGGTCCATCGAGTCGATTGTTTGATCTGCATCTATCTTCCTTCGTTCAGATCAGCTCATCAAAGGTAAACCCTAATTCCCTAATTCTACCTTGTAGGGTTCATAGACAAATAAATTTTTATAATCAATTATACAGGCCGTTAACAGATCTTGGGATTGTCATTTCAACAGAGAGGTGGTTGTGCAATTAAACTTCCTTCCTTTTGAGACTCCATTTGATTCTAACTTGTAGTAACAATAGAGCTCTAGAAAGCAAAACAAACTAGGCTTGTAAGTAAAAGTAAGATATGCCTATAAGTGTCCAATGTAACTCAGGGCTACCACACTTTGTAGCAATTGTTATTCCAGGAGAGGGATATATATGTGGATATTCCCTTATTATTATATATGTGGATTGTACGACACTACCTAGAAGAGGGTGAATAGGTTTTTAAAACTTATACTTAAACAATTACAAATTAAATCCTATTACTACAACAATTGCCTCTTCTCACAAAGATTAGTCAATTAAACGTGAGAACTCCCTTCTAACTACAACGACCGCATGAACCCAAGAAGATTATTATATGGATTTTACGAGTTAATCACTCAACACTCAATCTCGCATGGGGATTCCAATCCCAATGACCCAAACCCTTGGAAGCACAACTATGGATGAATTAGATATTCAAACATACAATCAATCAAACCCATAGTGTGAATGTGAGCTCAAATTTAAAGTGTGTGAAAATACGATAAAGAACACAAGCAATTTGTTGACACGAAAACACTCCACGAAAAAAACTGTGGGGGAGCCTTCACGATTCACCAAAACCTAATCCACTACCCCAAAGTCAACTTACAAGTAATCGATTCTTATACATCAACCAATACCATAGTTAGATGCTCATTTTCTTTAATAAGCCTCTCCATCGGATATAACCATAGATGTCTTGGTAGCTTCACTTGGATTCTCCATCGTAATAGATCCTCTAGACCTCGTGCAATCTTGGGCACACCAACGATACTCGGAATGCACACTCCAATGAATTTTTTCTTAAACCAAGCAATTTCTTCTTCTCCAAGTTGAGGTTGGATGAGAATCACTAGCTGGCAACCTTTTTGAATTTAGTGATTTAATGTTGTGGTGTGATCTGTAAGGTTTAAGAGGCAAGAATTTAGCACGCAAAATAGATACCCTAGTTTGGGAAGGGCACTTCCTATTTATAGGCTCAAAATAAGGTCAATCTTGGTCAACAAGAAAATATAAATTTGCAAATACGATGTGAGGGCGATCATAGGGCAGTGGTCGCTGGAATAAAAATCAGATTTTACATCGACCTAGGAGAGTAGAATGCTGGAGTTAGTGGGGGCTGCTCAAGCGAATTTTGAGACTGCTCAAGCGAGCCTTGCAATCCTCCATTTGGCATTTCCCCTTTTTCTTCAATAAGTCATACAGAGTCTGCTATAGAGAAGGCTAGCAAAAGTAGGATGCTCCCTACTGGTTTTTGAGCCTCAAACCAAGCAAAAAACTTGTCCACTTAAACACTAATGATTGTTTCTCAAGAGGAGTCCGCTAATTGCTCAAATCATGTTTTCAAAACAAAAAATGGTTTAAAAAATATTTTCTTTGAAAATCAAATAGGAGCCATGCACGAATTAATACCAATTCAATTTTAACGCTAATCCTCCTAAATTTATTAAACCAATGGATCATCTTAGGTCTTTAGGTCATTTGATTTAGCTTTGACTCATAATCTCCTTTCTTCAATTGATGCTTTTAGATCTTCATGTTTGTAGCATCATGATCATTGAATAGATTAAAATTTACATAAACCCAACGAAATTAGTCAATTACAAAACATAACCTAACACATTTAACCCCCTTGGGTAGACTAGGCTGAGGTAGACCCTCCAGGCTAAGCCTCCTCTAACTCGAAACTACTTGCAGGACTCTCAGGGAAGGTCTTGCTTCGAGCCTGAATAGTAATGGTGATCTAACTAGAGGGCCCCCTAACGATTAGAATTGTAGCAAACAATTGGTGTTCATTTTCCTTTGGTGGGTGGTTCTTTGATATATCTTATGCTTTTGTGGCAAACAAATTTTTTACATTATATACTGAATTTACTTTCTTGCACTTGGTAGTTAAACATGACGAACAAAGTAGAAGAATCTAGTTGTGTGAAACTTGAATATTTTAGTGGATAACGTTTCAATAGTTTTCAAAAGCAAAGAAAATACTGGCTCTTAGTCCTAGAACTTGTCTCTTCTATAGCAAAAACACAACCAAATCAATAATGATTATGTTGGATGAGCCCCAAGAAAATTGAGTATCATTGCTATAACATAATTCTTGGTGTCTTATCAGATCACCATAATGATGTGTACCACGCCACCACCATAATGCTAAAGAACTTTGGGATGTCTTAGAAGCTAAATATAGAGTATTGGATGTTGGCATTGATAGTTCATCATCACTAACTTCAATGGTTAAAAAATGGTAGACAATAAGCTAGTTGGGGATCAAATCCATGAATTTAAAGAACTCTTGATGAAAGTTGAGAAAAATGGGACTGTATTTAATAAAAACTTCACCTTTTCAAGTCTTATTGATAAAATACCCCCACCATGGTCCAACTTTGCTAAGTCTCCTAGGCATAAATATGGAGAGTTGACCTTAGTCCAAGTCATTAATGCCCTTAGGATTGAAGAGAAACATAGGTCAACTATAAAGAAAGACAACGAGAATGGAAAAACACTCAAGGTGAACCTAGATGAACACAAGAATAGAAACTTTTGAGATAGGAATGGAAACTTTAAGAATAACAATAGGAATTTTAACCATCCCAACCTAGGCCAACATTTTAATCATCATAATAACAACAAGAATAATAATAACTTTCATCATAATAAGAACAATAAAAATAATAAATTTAAGGGCAAAGGAAGCAAAATGGGGCCTTACTATATATGTGGGAGGATTAATCACATGGCTAAAGATTGCTACTTCAAGATCGTTGAAGCCCAAAACTAAACAAAATCAAAATGGACCAAGAGAATAAGTTGCTATTCTAGTTGGTCCACAAGAATCTTCCAAACCTATCTTGAGGTATAATCTCAACCCACCTAGTGTCAATCTTGCTTATGTAACAATGGTTGGTGGCTAGATTTTGATGCTAATTTATATGTTTGCTTTCATCATGGATTGTGTAAATCATATCAAAACTCAAGTGGAAGAATGTGACACTAGGAAATGTAATAATATATATATATATATATTTGGTAATGGATATGTTTGTGAGGTTTTGTTTAAAATAAATGTAATTTCTAAAGTTAATAAAATTTAT
>CM042198.1:8455637-8469703 GCA_023539305.1 Ilex asprella
TATATATATATATATATATATATATATATATATATTGCTAAGCTTTGACCCATCTCATGTCTCAAATAATTTATTTATTTATTTATTTTGTAATACTCAAATTAATATCACATGCTCACCACCCCCACTTAATCCCATGTGCACTAACATTTAACAAGTAAATGAATTATATCACATGCAATATACCCATTTAATTATCCTACACCCAATCGATGTTCTATTTTTAATTAGTAGGTACCTATTAAGCACAGTGGTATCGCATGATCATGCTCGTAATAATTATTTACGTGGTTGTCATACATACTAATATTCATAATAATTATTTATGTGGTGGACATATATATTGGGGTTTTACAATCCATACTTTACTATAAACATGTTATACAAAATACACGTCATCTCAAATATCTAAAAGATTAATTATTTACATAACCTCAATCTTTACATCACTACCCATTATTTATTTTTTGCACATCCTAACTGCTTACATTAATATTACATGGAATTTATCCTCTATCCTGAAGTGCTCACTACATGGTCCATCAATGCATGCTCATATCTAAAAACTATTAAATATAGAGGAATGAGTAATAAATAATCTTTTTCTACTTCTTTTGTATAGTTCAACATAGCATATAATATTCAAATAGGTTCTTTTCGACATAATACAAGTAAATAAAGCAATTCATATTATTTTTGCATAAAACAATACAACTAAGAAATGTATCATAGGGCAAGTTAACTCAAGCCATAAAACCACCATCTTTCCAACTCACACTAAAATACCATTTCTCTTTAACTGACATAAGGTGAAAACTCTTTATGCACTCATAAGTTATAATGTAATGTAGAACATATACCTTTCAAACCAAGACATAAACACTATAATTTTGCACCCTAGGGTCTCATCGCTCTTCTTGTTATTCAAGGAAACTAGTAGGGCAAAACCTGTGATGCCACACAAACCATGTCATGAAAAAACTACCACCAATCACCAATTTCTTCTTATGACTAGTAGTCACCTTGACAACCCCTCTAGGACCTAATCGTCTACTAACCCGCTATTTGTCAATACTAAGAGTAAAAGTTTTAAATGCATTGTCCAAGATCACATCCCTTTTTCAAAATCATTGCAAATTTCAATGTTTATGAAGAAAAAAAAATCTTCAATGCTACTTCATATCTGGCATCACTAGACATATTAAGTTTTTCAAAAATCTCATTTTTATTTCCAAAAGACACATTTTCAAACTCGCACACACGCCAAAACACATTATTTTTACCCATTAGTAACAAAATTCCTAAATATGGGGGTTGAGAAATCATATACCCAATCCACACTTTAATGTTACTCAAAATTCGCAAAATCACATTTAACATATACAATTGTATCATAAGAGTTTGTAAGGAAAAACACAACACTTCACATGGAGGATCTTTTAACTCGATTATACACGAGAAATCACACATTATACCTATAAAACCCGGGTGAATTTGAATTATTATGAACAAAGGCTAAAACGGTAATTTTTCACTTCCGTGTGGGATTTTTTTTGTCATACTTCGGTGCGGGTTGAAAACTCATATATTTTGTAGAGCTCAGATGACAAAACGGACCTCACTGTTGGATTCGTCTCAAGAAATCTAGTTGAATTCTAAGACAGTCCGATTTTTCATATTTTACGAGGCAACTAGATTCAGGTGACCTTATAAACGAACCCCGGAATAAAATTTCAAAAATTAAATAATAATTTAAATCAATTTGAAATAAAAAATTTAGAACTTGAAATGGGACAAAATCAGACCCGGGAATGAGGACCGTGTGGCACGATGTGGACCAAGCACCTAAAAGGTATAAATAGGGGAGAAATCAGATTTTCTCCCCCACATATTCTGTTGGGTTTCATTTGAGAGAGGAAGAGAGGAAAAAAGAGAAAAACTTCAACTTCTTTGTACGATCTACTGAGTTCTGTTGGTCGGAATCCTTCTGGCGAAGTATTAAAGTTGATTTACGCAATAAGGGTTGCACTTACGTACCAAAAAAACAACAGATTTCAAAGAATTTTTCGAGACAAGATTTTGGGAAAATCAAAGGGGTTGATTTTAGTTGGTGTTCTTGAAGGTTCTATGACTTGTTTTACGCTTCAAGAGGTAGGATTTTCATCTTAATTAGGTTTTTTTTCCAACTTATGTTTTAAATATGAAATGGGAAGGGTGTTAGAGATGTAATTTCATGTTTTGCACTTGCCTATTGTTGTTGAAATGCCGAAAATGGTTATAAAAATGGGTAAAATTAATTTTAACTTGAATTGAGTATGTAGAAATTACTTGCGGTGATTTCTTGAGTTATGTGATGAAATTGGGCATTTTATATAATTACATAATTTGGTGCCTTGAAGCTGTTTGATTAAATGCCTATGTGAATTTAGTGGGTTAATTACACTGATTATGTTGTAACATGCTTGAAAATTGATATTGAAAAATATTGGTATATGCATGTGATATATTGACATTGAAGTTGTTGATGATGGTTATATGCTATTGATGTAATTGACCATGTAGTATGTTGATTGGAGATTGAAATTGTTCATATTGTGCTTATGACATATAAAAAATGCTGAGAATTGCAATTGTACATATAAATTTACATATGCATGAAAAATATCGCATTCGTGAGTAGTAACATGAGTGTGGGCGTATGCATGTTGTTAGATCAAACACCATTCTTGGTGGTAGATAAATGGACTCAGTACAGTCGGACCATGGTTCAACAAAGTCGCATGGTTGCACAAAAAACTTATGCCAGGTACAGCAAGAAAGGCTATATACTCCCTTGGGTGCAAGACCAGATTACTAGTTTAGATACTTCTGTCGGTGAAAGTCCCAAAATTCCGCTACCCAACAAAGACACGTGATTTATTTTAAAAAGGTCAGTGGATGTGCAACTTTAATGGCAAGGGCTTGGTATGTCCGCTTTTACACTCATGGCATTGCATGGGTGATGGGAGCTGGTAAAGGCTTGGGTTGAGTTGCATGCGTGAGTCTCATCTCATAACATGACATTGTATAAAAGATCCATCATGGAATTGCATATTCTTGAATGAATGATTATGGCTTGTTGAAATAGCATGTGAACATTTCATATGAATCTAGTTTGGGGAATAACCTCTTTAGGAGATACCCAATTGAGCGTGGCTCACCCTTTATGGGAAAACAGTTCAAGTGCGGGGTACACACACTGGCGGAAGACTCTCATTCGGGGCCTCAAGGATGAAGAAAAGCCAAAATGTGTCTTTACTTTGTGCTTTTGTAAAATCATTGTGAGACATAGTTTTGACAAGAAATATAGTAACGTGTTGTAAAGAGAACTCATATGAACTGTATTTTTGTTTAAATTGATGTTATATGAGTTTGGAATGATGTTGTGTAAGTTTGAAATGGATGAAAATTAAAAAAGGAAGGAATCGAAGGAAAACAGGCAAATAGCGTTCAAACGCCATTCCACATTCGAACGTAAGAAGCTTACAATACTTAAGGCTCTACAGTGAACCAAAGTACTAGGAGCAACCTTAGTTCGAATGCCATTCCATGTTTGAAATCCACTTTCATGTGTCAACGTAAGGAGCTTATAGTACTTTTGCATCTCTTAGAGAACCAAAGTACTAGGAGCAACCTTCGTTCAAACGCCAGTCCTCATTCGAACAAACTTTGATACGTTTTCAAAAAAAAAACTTAAATTTGAAGAATGTTTTGGCATGCTTTTAGGCTTTGTGTCCTTTCATTCCGGTGATGTAAATGGGAAATAATGGAGTATAAATTGTTGTATATTGGACCTTGGATGGGTCATGTGGTTGAATGGTATACAAGCTATGTGTTTGGGAGTGCCTGGTACAAGGGGGGCTCTACCCAAACTTTGAGTAGTCGTGATCCCGATAAAGGTGACGTTGTGTCGGGTTATGCGGCATTCACATATATTTTCGCGGGTTAATGGGTGATCAACGGGTTGACAAAGGACCCCCGATTTTAGGGGCATCACAATACCTATAGAGGGGAAGGGTGGATAGGTTAATTTCAATTCATCTTGGACAAACACAATTACCAAATTCAAAAGTTAATTTATCAATTAGCCCTTTGAACCAATTTTTACATGAACAACCCAAATATGTCATGTGAATTGATATATGAATTAGTCAAATGAAAGATTAACAATCAATTTCACAAAGACACAAATTCCCAACCTAAAGTCACAATCACCAAACCAACTATTTAATGATATGAAAGATAAATAATGAATTTCACAAATACGTGGTGCGCATATGTGCATCAATTTAAATTATATAAGCAAATAAAACTATAACGAGACATAAACAATTTTAGACGTAGAAACCATTATCGAAAAAAAACTGCGAGGAACCACTCTAGCACCAAATCCTAATCCATTATCTCATGGTCAATCTATAAGTATGTGAGACTTATACCTTAACTATTTTCCATGATTAGAAGTTCATTTCCTTCCATAGATCTATCCTTCGAAACTCCCTCTTCGATGTTATGGATAGCCTCACTTGAACTCTCCACCGCACGATTCCTTTAGGCCTCAAAAAATCTTCAAGGCTTCATGCCCAAGACTCTGGAAATGCACATTTCTTCAATATTCTTACAGATTACATTACCTAACCTTTGGCACTTTTACAACTCTTACAGAACAAGAAGTAGTCTATGAACAACGTCAGTCAGTAGAAACCACACTACAAATTTTTGGATGTAGTCTTCTTAGAGGAAAAATGACCTCAACATGCCTCTGAGTGGAAAAAATAGATGATATCTTGCTACAGACCATCTGGAAAGTATCTCCTCATTACCTGATCAAGAAAACATTTTAACAATTAAGGGTTATCAAAATAGAATTTCTTCACTTCTACCAGAAATTTCCTCTCCTCCTGTGGACTCCATTGCACTGGTATCTGCCCTGCAACAAGAAAATTTATTACAATGTCAACACACCAGAGACAAGTTGTAACTGTAGAAAATAAATGCTCATTAGGAAACGTGTCAGATATAGGTATGTGCTCTTGTGTGTCCTAAAAAACCAACATTGATAAGTGATTGGCCACCACATTCTCAACTTATTTCTTATCTTTGATGAACAAATGTAATTCCTGAAGGAGGAGAATTCACCTAATAAGTCACCATTTAGCATTCTGCTTAGACAACAAATACTTCAAAAAAAAGTGATCAATATAAACTACAATAGGTGATCCTCCCAGATTCAATGGTTATGTTATTTTGACTTAAAAAAAAATTAAATTTATCTAGTTACCTTTTTTAAGTTTAAACACCTCCAAAACTAAATTTGACCTAAAAGTTAATACGTGTGAAACTCAAACTTCATAATTATTCTTTTAACAATGATTCAAAATTCCTATTATCATTTTAATAATTTTAGAAATACTAGTAAGGTAATATAATTTATATTTAAATGAAACACCAATTATTGCATAGCAGCTAGACAAGAATGGGAATTAGTTTCACATCAATGTTTTGATTGGGAATTAGTTTTACAACAATGTTTTAGATTGAGAATTTTTTTCAAATCAGTATTACTTTAGGGAAAAAAAAATCTTGATTTCAGTAGTAAAATAGGAAATATTTTGTACATAAATCTTGTCTAAAATCATTCATGCATTTAGTTCTCGACATATCTCAAAGTAAGTACAAAGGTTAAACGATAATACAAAACAACATCAATGTTACACAATCCTATAAACGTTCTAACCTAATAGGCCAGAATGTAAGCCATGTGAGTTAACAAATATTTCATGTTGATCTCAAAATCTCAACCCTGAGCATATAATTCATGTGGGCTTCTTAGGACCTTACTTTCTCATAGGTTATAGAAGACCTATGAATCTTGGAGTGATCCTTCTAGAACTTAGTTCAAGCTTTATAAGTTCCCCTAAGGTTTTCAAACCTAATTTGTCTAAGTACTAAACACTAATATCACATGTGGTGATAGATGCATAGATGATCTCACATTTTCTCAATATTTCTCTTTGAATTGATTAGGCATGTCAAATATTTGGGAAGGTTTTGACCATTTTATTTCAATCACTTTTTATTTTTTGTTCAACGGTCAAGGGTGTTAGATCATTTTACACGCACCTTGACTAATCTCTTCCTGATCCAGTCAAATGCATATCATTCACGCTGAGACTAGGGTATTCATGAGAGATAAATTCCTCATGACCTGACCCCAAAGGATTGCCAAGATTCGAACTCAGATTATTTGGATTTACAACTCATCCTTGTTACCATGTGAGTAACCTCCCTCAATAGCATATTAGGGAATACATATAGTTCATTTAGGTCTATTTGGGAACTCAACGAGACTTTTTAGTTAAGGATGATGGTTTAAAACCTATTTCCACTATTCACACTACAAGACAATTTTATATGTGAAAGATTCACATTATGCTTCCATGCACTCTACAAATTTAATTAGTGTATCTTTTAAATGAGAAGGTGGAATATACATGACCCTAAACACTAAACCCACAGTATTAGCAAAAAAAGTGCATTCAAGTAATTTATAGTAGAAGTCTGTGCCGATATTATGTCATTTTTGGAATGTGACGCCCCAAAAATTGGGGGTCTTTTGTCAATCCGTTGATCACCTATCAACCCATGGAAAAACCCATGAATGTCGCATAACCCAACACCATGGTACAACATCTCCTTTAACTGAGATCACAGACAACACATAGTTTGGACAGAGTCTCCCTTGTACCGGGCACTCCCAAACGCAAAACATGTACATATTCCAATCACATGACCCATCCAATGTCAAATATACATTAATTTACTCTTAATATAACACCATTTACCACCTTGAAGTAAAAAGACTCAAGACCCGGAAGCATTGCAAAATATTTTAAATTTTGAGATTCGAGGAAAACCTACTAGTAGAAGATGTCCATGTTCTACAGATAGGAAAACCTTCTGCAAATGTTCTACCGGCAAACTCAATGTTCTACCAGTAGAAAAAGCCTACTAGAAATGTTCTACCTGTAGAAGAACTCGTCATTCTACTAGTAAGTCTTCCTAGTTTTCCCCCAATTCCATCCCTTTTCAATTTCAATTCATTCCAACCTTGTACAACATCAACCTTAACTCATATAACATCAATTTTAATAAAGTTCATATGAGTTCTTTTACAATTCTTTGCAAAATATTACAAGCCCTAAAACTCAATTACGTCTTAGTTTTACAAAAGCATAATTTAAAAGTCACATCCCGGTTTTTCTTCATCAACAAGGGCCCGAGAGAGAGCCGTCCACCTGCGCATATCCCGCACTTGAAAAGTTGTCCCCATAAAGAATGAGTCATGCTCAATAGGGTATCTCCTAAAGATGCTACTCCCCAAACTAGATGCATATAAAATGTTCACATGCAAATCACAAGCAACAATTATTCCATTCATGGATATGAAATTCAACAAAGGAATCCTCTATGTCATGTCATGATATGAGATGAGACTCACAGATGGAACTCAACATGAGCCTTTTTTTGGCTCCCTCAACACATGCAATGCTAAGTGTATGAATCCAGACATTCCAATCCCTCGTTATTGATGTTACACATCCAATAACCTTTTTAAAATAAAATTGAACTATGTGTCTTTGTTGGGTAGTGGGATTTGGTGTCTCACCGCCGTTTCCGCACACTAATACATTTTTTTTTACTTTTACCGACAGAAGTGTATAAACCAGTAATCGGGTCTTGTACCCAATGAAAAATCTAGTCCTGCTTGCAATACCCGACATAAGTCTTTCATGCAATCGTGTAACTCAGCCGAACTTAGGCCCAACCTTCTCGAGTCCACTTATCAACCACCAAGAATGGTGTTTGATCCAACAACATGCACACACACCCACAATCATGTCAAACACCCACGAATGCGATATTTTTCATGCTTATGCAAATGTAAATGTACAATTGTAATTCTCAACCATGCTTAATAAGCCAGGAGCACATTATGAACATTTAAATATTCATCAACAACCTCAATGCCAATATAACATAATGCATATACTAACATCTATCAACATCAAATCACAAGCATGTTATAAAATAATCAATGTAAATAACACACTTAATCCGCATAGGCATTTAATCAAATACATTCAAGGCAAGAAAATCATGTATTACATAATATGCCCAAATCTTCACATTTCTCAAGAAATAACATCAAGTAATTTCTACATACCCAATTCATGCTAGAATTGATTTTAAATATTCTGAATACCCATTTCCCACATTTCAAATACCATAGGTAAGTGTTATACATGAGATTACATCTCTAACACCCTACTCATTCCATATATCAACCCTAGGTTAGAAATAAACCTAATTTGGAAAGGAACCCTCTTCTTGAAGTGTAATACAAGTTGTAGAAATCTCCAAAATACCCAAATCAAGCTCTAACCCTTGATTTCTAAAAATCCGTTTTTCAAAATTTCGATGAAATCTACAATTTTTGGTATGCAGTTGTAGCCCTCGTCGTGTAGATCAACTTTGGTTCTTGGCTCAAAGAATTTCGACCAACAGAGAGTCTTAGATTGTAGAGAGAAATTGGAGAACTACCATTTTCCCTCTCTTCCTTCCAACATAAAACCCAAAATGGGGAGAAAATCTGATTTTCTCCCATATTTATACTCACCAAACACTTGGCCCTCGTTGCGCAACACGTCCTCCATTTTCGGGTCTGATTTCATCCCGAAACAATTAAATTTTATTCTTATTCAAGTTCAAAATGTTTTTATTTAAACTAGCTTTAAATTATTTTTTACTTTTCGTAATTTAATTTCCAGTGTCATTTATTTTGGTCACGTGACACTCGATTGCCTTTTAAAACACAAAAAAATTGATTGTCTCAGAATTAAATGAAAATTGGCATGATAAATAGATTTCGCGAGACGAATCTAACAGTAAAGTCTATTTCATCATCCGAGTTCTAAAAAATTTTGGATTTTCAACCCGCACCGTTGTGATAAATTACCTTTTTTCCCTTTCCATAAAAATTCAAATATTTCCAGGTTTTACATTATTCCCCCTTAAAAGAAATTTCATTCCCGAAATTTTCACACACATGCACACTTAACCATATGCATAAGCAACAAGTCATCTAATAGTTATGGCTACAAGAATGTACCTCAATCTTCAAATAAGAACGAATAACTGGTACGTATAATGTCCTCAGGCTCCCATGTCGCCTCCTCCACACCTCGGTGTTGTCACAACACCTTCACCAGCCTCACGGTCTTGCCTCACAATACCTACTCTCGGCTATCCATCATATGCACCAGTCCCTCCTCGAAGGTCTCATCCACATCAACAATCAACGTACCCAATCCACCACATGTGTCAAATCTGAAGTGTACTTACAAAGCATGGAGACATGAAATACCACGTTAACACTAGATAAATTTGGCGGCAATACCAACTACTAAGCAATTGTACCAACCCTCTCGAGTACCTCGAAGGGCCATATATACCTCGGCGACAACTTTTCTCATTTCCCAAACCTGACCACTTCTCTCTTGGGTATCACCTTCAAGAAGACGCGATCTCCAACCCCAAACTAAAGGTGGCCGTCATATGTCGGCGTAGGTCTTCTACTGGCTCTTTGCCATAAGAAGACGCTTTTATATCAAGTCCACCTTCTTTGAGGTTTTTTTAACCAAATTCGAACCTGTAGAAGGTCTCTTTCTAACCTACGTCCAACAAATTGGAGAATGGCATGACCTCCCATAAAGTGCCACATAGGGTAACATCTGTATGCTTATCTAATAACTATAGTTATAGACGAACTCCACTAAGGGTAAGCGATCTTCCTAGCTACCCTGGAGATCAAGGACGCATGCCCGTAGCATGTTCTCTAAAGTCTAGACGGTCTTATCTGACTGAACATCCGTATGGGGATGAAAAGCGATGCTCATCATCCACTGTGTCCCCATGGCCCGCTAGAAACCCTCCCAAAAATGGATCGTGAACCCAGGATCCCAATCTGATACTACAGACACGGGCACCCCATGTAACCGGACTATCTCTCGTATGTACAGCTTGCATAATTGCTCCAGTGTGAAGGTCATCTGCACAACCAAAAAGTGTGCTGACTTCATAAGTCGGTCCACTATAACCTAACCGCATCATGCCCCCTCAATGTCTGTGGTAAGTGGGTCACAAAATCCATCGTAACGTGCACCACTTCCACTCTGTCACCTCCAAAGGCTGGAGGAACCCTGCTGGTCTTCGGTGTTCAGCCTTAACCAGTTGACATGTGAGACATTGACTAACAAAGTCCCCAACGTGTCTCTTCGTCCCAGTCCAATAGTACTAACGACAAAGTTCATGGTACATCTTTATGCCACCTGAATGAACAGCAAAACAAGAGCAATGGAACTCCCTAATGATCTCCTCTCTCAGACCCGCAGACTAAGGAGCCACAACCCTTTCCCTGAACCGTAGACTACCATCTGCGTGAATAGTCCAACCCTTATCTCTTGTACCCGACACCTAATGGACAATATCTTTGTGTCCTGCCCCTGGGACTCAATCAATTTGCTCAGTAGGGAATGTGTACCCACTAATCTCCCTAAAGTGCCCTAAGCCTGACTTGTGTAATGTAGCTTGAACTGCCCCCACAGTCTCGAGCATCTGTCAATCCCTAGGACTCAATACTCTATCCACCTATGTTGCCTCATATTGAGGTCCCGCTGTATAAAAATGTACTTCGGAATTTTATAGTCTCAAAATACCTCAAACTGCTCACCATATAAATAGTGACGACAAGCCTTTAAAGCAATGACAATGGCCACCAACTCCATATCGTGCGTGGGATAGTTCTTCTCGTGGTTCTTTAACTACCGAGAACCATAAGCCACCACCCTTCTAAACTACATTAAAACACAACCAAGTCCATCCTTGGAGGCCTCACAATACACTGTGTATCTCTATCCCCTCTCCAGAACTATCAAAATCAGAGCTAAAGTAGACTCTTCTTCAAATCTTGGAATGCTCTCTCACACGAGTCATCCCACTGAAACTTGACCTCCTTCTGGGTCAATCTCATCATAGGTGCAGCTAGTCGGGAGAAGTCCTCAATGAACCTCCCGTAATACCTCGCCAACCCCAAGAAATTGTGTATCTTAAAGATTGACTTCGACCTCTCCCAACTCATAACTGCCTCAACCTTTTTCGGGTCTACTGAAACACCCAAATTTGACACCATGTGTCCCAAATTTTTTACCTCTGTGAGCCAAAATTTACATTTCCTGAACTTTGCGTACAACTGATGGTCCCTCAAGATCTGGAAAACAACCCTCAAGTGACCCTCTTGCTCCTCCTCAGACTTGAAGTAGATCAAGATGTCATCAACAAAGACCACGACAAACTGATCTAAGTAAGGTTGGAACACCCAATGCATGAGATCCATGAATGCCACCAAGGCATTTGTCAATCCGAATGGCATCACTATAAATTTGAAATGCTCATATCACGTCCTAAACGCAGTCTTAGGGATATCTGCCTCACTAATCCCTAACTAATGGTAACCCGTGTGTAGATTTATCTTATAGTAGACCCGCACCCCTCAGTTGGTCAAACAAGTCATCAATCCATGGCAATTGGTACCTATTCTTGATGGTGACCTAATTCAACTGTTGGTAGTCTATATATAGTCGAAGGATTTTGTTCTTCTTCTTTAAAAATAGCACTAAAGTGCCCCAAGTTGAGGTACTCGATTAATAAAGCCCTTGACAATCAATTCTTCCAATTGAAGTTTGAGTTGCAACTCTACAAGTGTCATTTTATGTGGAGTCATAGAAATGGGCGATGAACTGGGGTGCAACTCAATAGTGAAGTTGACATCCCTATATGGAGGTAATCCCAGTAGTTCAGAAAAAAAATTCTTGTACTCACAAACCACCTGAGGTAGACCCAAGTTCTATCTCACCTCGTCATCTAGGATAAGACTCACAAGCCAGTCCATCAACTGCCTGTGCCAACGAGAGTCACACACGACTTGGGATAAAACATCTTGTTTTTCCCCCTGAAACTTGAAACAAACACCCTCTAGTGAAAAATCAATGACCCTATTTTGATCATAATCAATGACAACTCGGTGCGTCGCCAACCAATTCATCTCAAGGATGATATCAGACTCCGACATGTCTATGACCCTAAGGTCCGCAGTGAGTAGAATTCCTGTGATCTCTGACTCACACTCGGATATATATGATCAATACATACCCTAGCACCTAGGGTTGACTTTTCCCATAAGGACACCTTTAGGGTTGCAATTTCTAAATCTATATTATGTACAAATATGAATATGATGGTATATGACACGCCCAAATCAAATAACACAGGTGCCCGTAAACAAGGAAGTAAGAAATGTGTCGAGGGTTGCCAATTAATCCATCGGCTCATTACAATACAACATCGAAGACCATATCCTAGGTCCTTAGTGTTGTTGCCTGAAAGTCCTATCCCTGGCCTTGGCCCACATCCTGGCTCATCCGGCTTGATTGTGGAGTACCCACATGTAAAGTTCTAGGGGCTTACGCAACACCCTATAGTTGGAATAGATCTTCTTGGTCTATAATGGGACATGGAAGAACAATGTGTACTTGTGTGAGTCCTACTGATGACTGGGGATGAGGCGTCTTGGAACTCTGTGAGCTTTGCCTCAAGGGACGATTCTTCTTCACATGGCTTGACTATCGACAATAGAAACATGTCCTCTAGGATCCCTGCCTCTGAGGATAATCCCATTTCATGTGACCCAGCTGGTGCCAAAAGAAATATGTCCTCCGCCTTGCCTGATAGGACAACCAGTAGTTTCTCCCGCCTTAAGATGATTGACCTTGACCTTAGCCTTGGCCTTGATAGTTGTGGCTCTGTCCTTGAAACCCTTTTGGGCTAGATGTTCTGTATTTTTTCCATGAACGTTGGTGGCCCATGGAACTTAAACTCCTTTGGATAGCTTGATCCCCTTGGCTCATGTTGGCGCTTGCTTGTACTAGTTTAGCAACCATCTTACCCATAACCTCTATAAAGACTTGTTGGTCAAAGGTCGGTGGTGGTTGGTTGTTGTCCCACCCACCACTTCAACCATTTCATTGTCCTCATCTCCTATTTTCCATCCACACATAAGTCAAATTGCAATAGAGCACTAACTTAGTATCCCAAGGTAGGGATCAAGTCGAAACTTTGCGATTTTTCTCCTTGTCTCACTAGTAGAGCGTGTGCCACCACTCGTAGACATCTACACCATGAACCATCACATTCCTTCTTTTTTCTGACACCAAATGTTATGTTCTCTAACCCTTGTATATCTTCTCCATACACATTTAATCATGCACATTATTCACATAACACCTAACACATAACGTGTAGCATTTGAAGCACATAACATGTACCATTTAAAACACATAGCATGTAATGCACAATAGACGCAATGGCCTAGACCCATGCCTCACAAGCCCAAGGTAAATTGAGAACCTAGGCTCTGATACCAAACTATGACGCCCCTAAAATCGGGGATCCTTTGTCAATCCATTGATCACCCATTAACCCGCGAAAATACCCGTGAATGTCGTGTCACTCCCCAAATTTCCACAAACCCAGGGAGGAGTGAAAAGGAAGAAGAAAAGTGAATGAAAGGTCATTAGGTTGGATAAATTGGTTTCTCATTCATTTTCCATGTTTTCCCAAAGTATTTTCAAGCCGCTCTTCTTCCATTTTTAGCCTATTCCTTCAAGGTTTGTAAACCCCCCTCCTTTTGACATTCTTCCCACCTATTTAAAAGGTATTTTACACACTTAATAAGTCCTTTAATTTTTCATAAAATTTGGACATAACCTCCGATGTTTTTCAAACCTTTTTCCCACCTAATATTCACAATATTTCATATCCATTAGTATATCGCAACCCACCCTCACTCGGTGGCCACAATCCATGTAAATTAAACATACATCTCTTGTTCTTAACATACACATCTAATT
>CM042198.1:8470103-8492811 GCA_023539305.1 Ilex asprella
TTTTCAAAGCAACTACCAACTAAATAATTTTATAACATCAAGTAAACACCTAAATCATTCAATCAACATATAGAAAGGCAAGAAAACTAAAATATATTCTCAACTTAGTAAAATATCATACCTAAAATATTTTTTCTCAAACCAAGGGAGTTGTGTTCACTTTATAGCCAAACCGATCGGTGAGAATATGGCTCTTGTTGAGAGGAACAACTTCTTAGAAAGAAATCTTGCAAGAATCTTGGCCTAGGAATGAGTTTTGGTGGCTTGAAGCTTGAAGAACCTAGGATTTTTCTTCCTTTTTCCTCCAAGAACGTATATTTCTCTATCTTCAGGCCTAATACTGATATTTTTACACTAAAAAGTTTGTATTTATAGCGGAGGGCAAAGGTGAAAAATGACTCTTTTGCCCTAGATGAATCCAGGACCCCGTTATACTACAATTTTTCCCAAAAAGCCTCAATTCGACATTTTATTTTAACCAAAGTTCTAAAAAATATTTTCAAAGAAAATTTTTTAAAAAATATATTTTCACTAGTGGTCGGGTTTGGTCGGTCCCACCTAGGCCAGCTAAGATGCCTTTTTTGTCCAATTTTTAAAACTATTTTCGTTTAGGCTCAAATTCACACAATAGGTGTATTTTAATAGTCTAAGAATGTTTCTCTTGACATACTCAAATTATGCTCTTAAATATGACCTACGCCTAAATAATGCATAAACAGTGCCCTACTTTCAAATGGTGCATGAATAGTGTCCTACTAGGAAAACTGAAAAATTTATTCTCACTTGTTAGAACATTACATCCTTAACCCCTTAAAGAAATTTCGTCCCAAAATTTAGAAATGTATCTCTATGAATAAACAACTCTAGATACCTAGCATGGACTTCAGTCTCGCGCTCCCAAGTAGCCTCCTCGACCCCGTGATGGTTCCAAAGAACCTTGACTAAAGGGATCATCATGCCCCACAAAACCTGATCCCTCGAGACCAATACCTGTACTGGCCTCTCATCATAAGAACCATCACCCTCCACTTGAAAATCTACCCAATCTAACACATGTGAAGGGTCAGGCTCGTACTTCCTCAGCATCGACACATGCAAGACATCATGAACCCCAGATAGCTGTGGCGGTAATGCTAGCTTATAGGCCTCCTTACCAACCTTCGCAAGGATCTCAAATGGTCCTATAAACCGTGACGACAGTTTTTCGCTATGCCCGAATCTCCTCAATCCCTACCCTGGGGCTACCTTGAGGAACACATGTCCCCCAACATCAAATGATAGAGGTCGTCGCCTCCTATCTGCATAACTTTTCTGGTGGGTATATGTCGTCAACAGACGCTGTCTAATCACTTGTATCTTGTCCGTGGTCTCACGGACTATGTCAGGCCCTAAAATAATTATCTTCCCTACCTTAGTCCAACATACCGGTAAACGACACAGCCTACCATACAATGCCTCAAAAGGTGTCATCTCAATACTAGACTGATAGTTGTTGTTGTAGGCAAACTCTACTAAAGCAAGGGGATCTTCTCAACTACCCCTAAAGTCCATAACACATGTTCTAAGCATGTCCTCAAGTATCCGAATAGTACGCTCTGACTAGTCGTCCGTCTGAGGGTGAAAAGCAGTACTAAACAATAGTTGGGTCCCCAAGGCTCTCTAAAGACTCTGCCAAAATTGTGCAGTGAAACGTGGGTCTCTGTCTGAAACATTGGAAACAGGAATCCCATGTAGTCATACTATCTCTCAGATATACAACCTAATGAGAACATCTATTAAATTAGTCTCTCTAATCGGTAGGAAATGTGCGGACTTTGTCGACCTGTCAACAATAAACCTAACTGCATCATGACCTCTAGGTGACTTCGAAAGACCCATCACAAAATCTATGGTAACAAACTCCCACTTCCACTCAGCTACTGACAATGGTTGTAACAAAACCCCAGGTCTCTGGTGCTCAGCCTTAATCTACTGGCACGTAAGACATCTTAATAGAAACTGCACCATATCCCCCTTTATCCCCATCCACCAATACTGGCAGTGTAAATCATGGTACATCTTAGTGCCCCCTGGGTGTACTGCTAGGCGTGAATGATGGAAATCTCTAAGGACATCAGCCCTAAGAGACTATGGAACAAAGACTCTGCCTATATACCTCAAGCTAAGGTCAGAATGAATTGTCCATTCCTTGAAGCTCTCGGCACTTGAAACTCGTGCTCGAATCTACCCTGTTTTTATGTCCTGTAACTGTGTAGGTTGTGAACAAACACTGAATAATGTGGCGTGTCCCTCAGACTTGGCAAGATCTAAGTCAAACTCACTAATGTCTCCCATCAACTCCTACTCCTAAATAGCAATGCTAGATATAGTTCTCCTCAGTCTCCTACTAAGTGCATCTTTTACGACATTGGCCTTTCCAAGATGGTACTATAGGTCAAAGTCATAGTACTTCGTATACTCCATCCTTCTCCTTTGTCGAAGGTTCAAGTCCTTCTAAGTGAAGATGTATCTGAGGCTCTTGTGATCTAAGAACACCTCGAACCTCTCCCTATATAAGTAGTGTCGCCAAATCTTAAGTGTAAATATGACGGCATCTAACTCCAAATCATGTGTGGGATAGTTCTGCTCATGATTCTTCAACTGAAGAGAACCATAGGCTACCACTCTAACTTCCTGTATCAACACATAGCCTAATCCCTCTCGTGAAGCATCACAATAAATGGTATAGCCAATACCACCTTTAGGTATAATCAGGACAAGTGCTAAAGTCAGTCTCTTCTTCAGCTCCTAAAATGAATGGTCGCAGTCATCTATCCACTCAAATCTAATTCTCCTGCACGTCAAACGAGTCATCGATGCGGCAAGACAAGAAAACCCCTCCACAAATCGAAGGTAGTACCCTTTCAATTTTAAGAAACTTTGAATCTCAAACACACTCTTCGGCCTCTCCCAACAGCGTCAATCTTATAAGGATTCACAGATACCCCACCATCTGACACAACATGGCCTAGAAACGGCACCTCCTGAAGCCAAAACTCACACTTCGAGAACTTAGCAAATAAACGGTGTTCCCTCAAAATCTGTAACACAATCAGTAGATGAAAGGCATGCTCATCCTCAGAAGGTGAATAAATCCAAATGTCATCAACAAACACCACAACAAACTTATCTAAATAAGGACTAAAAATGCGATGCACCAAGTCTATGAATGCCATCGGGGCATTCATCACACCGAATGCATAACCATGAATTCATAATGACCATAACAAGTATGAAAAGCTATCTTCGCCACATCCTCCTCCTACACTCTCAATTGATGATACCACGATCTAAGATCAATCTTCAAGAAACATCTCGAACCCTTAAGTTGATCAACCAAAAAGTCATCTATCAACAAAAATGGGTACTTATTCTTGATAGTGACCTAGTCCAGCCTCTTATAGTCCACACACAAAAGTAATGTCTCATCCTTCTTCTTCTCAAATAGTGAAAGTATTAGGAAGAATAAAACCCTTACGCAACAAATCAGTCAGCTGCTCCTTCAGCTCTCTCAACTCAGTTGGATTATACGGTAAGGTGGAATGGCAATAGGCATAGTGCTTGGGATAAAGCTCTATCGTGAACTCTATCTCTCGTCTCAGCAGTAGACTAGTAAATTCATCCGAGAAGACATCTAGAAACTCATCCACTACGGATGGTAACACACTCTCTATAGTCCCAACCCCATCTACTGCCAAACTAGCCAGCATGTAACTATGGCCTCCCCAACTCCTCAAGTCATACAAGGGCGGAACTAAAAAATTCCGATGATCTCCTGTGAAATAAAAGCTATCTCCCTCAATAGTACACACTATCACTCTCCCCTATAGCAATCTATACTTTCCTGAAAAGTAAACAAAAAATCCATCCCCAAAATAATAACAAAACCAGACATGTCAGGAAGAATGAAATCAAAATAAAGAATACGATCAGCTATCTCTATAGGGAAATCTCTACAGATTCTCGTCAATATCACGGTACCCCCAACTGGGGTGTCAACATACAATTGTGAATCTAATCGATCTATGAATGAATGAGATGCACCCGATTCTATCAGCATTCTAACCCATGAACTAAACACAATGAATATACCTCGAACCACTGAAGGTCGAAAATAGATGTCTCTGTGGTGGCTACGACATAAACACGGCCTTGAGTAGTCTAGCCGTGCCTACCTTCCCCTCTCAGTCCCTACTGACCTCCTCCCTTCTGTCTGGGAGCTTTAACACTCTGTACGAAGGGTGCAGACTGAGAATATGGTGCCAGAGGTCTATGGCCTAATTGTGGCTGTGACAGAGGCACCTGAGTATGCTAATAGTAATGTGGCCTCTGCAAGCTCTACGAAGTCTTCCCCTGAGGACAGTTGGCCCAAACATGGCCTGTCTGGTGACAAGTGTAGCAAAGATGTAGAGCTCTCTACCCCTAACCCTGTACCGGTGGTGAAAATGACCCCTAGCTCGATTCAACTCTGCGCCCCCGGCTAGGATCTCTCTGTGGGCAATCGGCCATTCTATGGCCAGGTTGCCCACACTGATAACAAGTAAGGGGCCTCTAAGGTACTCCCCCTAGAAAGAAATAGGCATAGGAGGTCAAGGAGCTAAAAACTAGACAGGTTACTGCAATGTCTGTGCAAAAGAAACACTAGTCATGTACTTTTTCGTCGGTCCCCTACTAGTGCAAACTAGGAAAGATGTAGAAGCCTGAGCGAAAATTTCCCTACTTTGCGTTCGAGACTCTCTAATCCCTCAAAGGTCGTCCAACTCCCTCTCAACCTTGGTGGCCCTAATCACTGCTTCATCGTAGGTCTCCATAATGTGGCCTTCCAGTCTATCCCTGATGGAGATCTTCAACTCCCTAACAAAGTAAAGGACCCTCAGTTGTTCCTCTCGAATAAAATTTGGGGCAAATCTCCCTAATGCAACAAACCTAGACTCATACTAAGTCACTGTCATGTCTAGCTGTAGGAGAGCCATGAACTTATCCACATACCCAATACGTGCAGTCTCAAGAAAATATTTGTCATTGAATATGGCCATAAAGGCATCCCATCCCTCCCCGAAACTGTCTATCCAGCGTGTAGCTATTCTCCCCCACTGACTAGCCAAATTAGTAAACTGAAATGAGGCATGCTTGATCCTCAAATTGGGCTCTATGATCCCCTGTGAGTCTAGAATCCTGGTGATATGCTATAACCACTCCTCGACTACTAAAGGATCGGGCTATCCAGCAAATATAGGAGGTCTCATCCTATGGAATACCTTCGTCACGTGGGTATCCCTGGTCTCACCACATGTAGTCCTGGTCTCATGCATGGCTTGAACACACTCCTATAAAATGGTCGCCATATCTCTAGCGCCAATGGTCTGCCCCACCTCATTTGCTGGGGCATGTGCAGGAGCAAGAGCAGAAGTAACCGACTCCTCAGCTATGTTATGAGCAGGAGCTGTAGCTCGGGGCCTACTAAGCCACGGTAATGTTGTCGATCTAGGCCTATCGCGCCTAGATACTACAGGTCTGGTAGGAGTCTTCTTTGGTAGCATGTGTCTACAAGTCCAGTAGGCATTTTAAAAATAATACCTTTTTTCACATTAGACATAGACATTAAAAAGAACAAGAAGCACATACATATCAACAACTCACACTTCACAAGAAACAACCATAACATGTCTTAACATACACCAAACAAGTTCTTACACTTAAACATAATACTCACCAAAAGTTAAAACCATGTGTAACGGCCCTATCATGTTCAACAACACCCCCACAGTCTCTAAGTATTCGAACCTATGCTTTGATACCAAGTAGTCACGCCCTGAATTTCCACAAACCCGGGGAGTGAGTGAAAAGGAAGAAGAAAAGTAAATGAAAGATCATTAGGTTGGATATATTGGTTTCTCAGTCATTTCCCACGTTTTGCCAAAGTTTTTTCAAGCCACTCTTCTTCCATTTTTAGCCCATTCCTTCAAGGTTTCTAAACTCCCCTCCTTTTGACATTCTTCCTACCTATTTAAAAGGTATTTTACATACTTAACAAGCCTTTCAATTTTTCATAAAATTTCAACATAACCTCCTTTGTTTTTCAATTCTTTTTTTTCACCTAATATTCACAATATTTCATATCCATTAGTATATCACAACCCACCCTCACTCAGTGGCCACAATCCATGTAAATTAAGCATACATCTCTTGTTCTCAACATACAAATCTAAATGTCTCAATATACACATATTATGTTAATTAAATAAAGATATCCTACATATCAATTGGGTTTATACCCTTACACTTTAAAATGGCCCAAGGTCTATAATCCATTACTTTTTCAAACTGAAATACAAGTCATTTGGGCTTATGCCCATACACATAAAATATGCCCAAGGGCTAAATATTCATTCAAGCCCATTTTCTCTCCTTCATTTAAGACTTCCTCAAGTCTCAAGTATCGGGAGCCTCATCTATAATATGATATCCCACGAACAGGTCAGCTCAATTACTGGTATGACAAAATACTAATGCTAGGAACAAAATTAAGGTGTGGCATATGCAAATGTACATTTTAAATGCTACAACCCCATAATCCCTTAATGTTGTGCATGACACACCCATGAAACTCTAAGCCACCTATGTCTCACTTCACGGTCCGCCCCGTCAGCTCGCGAGTACTGTCATTGGCCAGATTTTGGACTTTTCACCACAGGATCTATACCCTCATAATGCACAACACCAAGTGTTCAATCCACACTATGTTCCAAGGATTCATGTATGCCATGATTTTTGTCAATGTAAATTCTATGGAATATTTCATCAAACACAAGGCGTATAACTTAAAATATGTCTCATTCATAAAGGAAAAAATAACTTCAAATTCACTACACTTTATCCACATGAATGTGAAGCACCATTCAATGAATTAAACATAAAATCAAGTTTCATATTCATTACTTTCGCAATTTGTCAAAGAAAATACAAATACAAAAATTACCAACTCATGGAATAAATCATATCTCATAAACCACAAGAGTTTCTCCACATGAACATAAGCTAGAATATGATAATCCAACACATAAGCATGGTACACCTTTATTATAACAACAAATTATCAAGAAACTCAAACAACACAAAAGTACTTAAACCACTAACTCTAAGTTTTCAAAGTAACTACTAACTAAATGATTTTGTAACATCAAGTAAACTCCTAAATCATTCAATCAACACATAGAAAGGCAACAAAACTTAAATATATTCCCAACTTAGTAAAATATCATACCTAAAATAGTTTTTCTCAAACCAAGGGAGTTGTATTCACTTTATAGCCGAATCGATCAGTGAGAATATGGCTCTTGTTGAGAGGAACAACTTCTTAGAAAGAAATCTTGCAAGAATCTTGGCCTAGGAATGAGTTTTGGTGGCTTGAAGCTTGAAGAACCTAGGATTTTTCTTCCTTTTTCCTCCGAGAACGTTTACTGCTCTATCTCTAAGCCAAATATTGATATTTTTATACTAAAAGGTTTGTATTTATAGTGGAGGGCTAAGGTGTAAAATGACCCTTTTGCTCTTAATGAATCCGGGACCCCGTTATACTGCAAATCGTCCTGAAACGACTCAATTCGACATTTTATTTTAACCAAAGTTCTAAAAATTATTTTCAATAAAAATGTTCAAAAAAATATATTTTCTCTAGTGGTCTGGTTTGATCGGTCCTACTTAGGCCACCCGAGATGCCTTTTTTGTTCAATTTTTGAAACTACTTTCATTTAAACTCAAATTCACACAGTAGGTGTATTTTAATATTCTAAACATATTTCTCTTCTATGACATACTGTAATAGTTGGGTCCTCATACATCAATAATATGTACTCAGAGATAGTCTTGGTGCGAGTGATGTTATGAGGGTATACCGGGGTGGAGGAAGGTGGTCTCTCGTAATGTAGGAGGGTAGCAATAATCGTAGGGGTCACATCAAAAGTCTTACCCCTTATGTTCGTCCTCAAACCCTAACTCTCATGCACTACCTTAAGTTTTTGTTAGAATTCCATACATAAAGACAAATTGTCCCCATCCACGGGCTCGAACCAAAATGTCATCCCCATGGGCAACAATGATCTGAACAACCTCGTTCCTTGGATCAAGGGAAATGTGGTTAGGTACCTCTCACACGTAACATTTTTCTCTTGGATGTTTTGATACCTCGCCTCATTCCTAGCTTTCTTCCTTTGCTCAATAAGATCTCCACTCGAGCCCTCCCTACTCCTCTTGCAGGTACTTGTATCCTCGGGCTGTGGAGAGTTTGGCTTGGTCGTTTTGTTCGGGCTAGGCACAACAACAATGCCCCAAAGGTCAAGAATGGAGAAAAAGGCTAAGAAGAAACCCTCAATCGGGTCCATGGCATCCAGGACAATCATCACCTGGCGAGCCATTGCACTAATTTTGAAGGTTTTGAAAAGAATGGAGGAGATTAGGGATTATGGAATTTTTTTCAAAAGCTAGGGTTTAAAGGTTGAAATCCACTGAATCACAATCCTAGGAGTGAGATTTGAGATATGAATGCAATAGAAGGGGGATTTGGAAGCATAGGAGTGTTTTGAGTGAAAGGGAAAAGCTTTAGGTTTTGTGAATTTTGAAGACGATGAAGGGTTTCCCTGAAAGAATTCAATTAAAAGCCCTAACTTTTGGCATTTGGGTAAAATCTACCAGTATGGCCTACCGGTGGGTTTTGCATTATTTGCAAAAAATGAACTTCTGCTAACCAACACACTTTCACTCCTTTTCATAGCAGGACCTACCCAATGCAATACCCAATTAAATGACATTTCCTCCACTCAAAACTTGTGTTACACTTAAAAACCACAATTTGAACCATCATGCCCCAAGTTATTACCAAAATTGCAACATGATTTAAAATGTCAATGCATTCAAAAAACAAGGCATGTATTTCTAAATTAATCTACAAAAATGAACACCTACAATGTAAGACACATATGAAATTAGCAAAGGCATTCCTAATTCATTCAAATATAAAAAATTTGAGCAATATTCTCCTATTTTGCAAACATCGAGTTATTTAATACATTTGTTCAGATGGCCAAACCAAGGACACACAAGCATCAACTATAGCCTTAAATGCTAGTCTAAAGTATGCACCTACACATTCATTTTCAAACTCGTGTGTGTGTGAATTGGACAAGTAATTTGAACATTCACACAACAGAATTCACATTCTAATGGCTAGTCAAATTCAGCTTCAATGTAAAACTCACCAAAGGTCACTTGTAGCAATGAAACACACTCTACTTATCCTGGCATGCACTCCATGTGTACATGTGAGATAGAATCTTGTGTACAAAAAAAATGTTCACATGTAATCCAAAAATGAAGTTCATGTATGAAAATGAAACGACTTTGGCATAATCTCATGAAAAGAATGTTAGGGCATTGGGTAGCAAGAACAACTCATCTTTTTATTTAAAAGTATGCATCTCCCATGCTTCTCTAGATCATTTAGGACTTCAAGGTTTATTATGGGGCCTTAGGGTGATATTAAGGCAAAGAAACGAAGGATATAAGATAACAAAGAGGGTTGTTCCAAGTGAAAGACTTTTATTTCAAAACACCTCCTTTTTTCATGGGATTTTCATTCTTACACCATCACCATACTCTTTGTTTCTTTTCTTTCCTTTTCCTTAACGTTTTCCTTTCCTTTTGATCAATCTTTTCTTCTTCTTACCCCTTTTCTTCCTTTTCTTGAATTTTTATTCTTTTTCCATTGAACTCCTTGAGTTTTAGCATCAGTTATCCCGTTGCTTGAGTTTTCACACCATAATTCCTTCTTTTTGGTGATCACTCATATTCAGCTCTAGGAACAACCAAGGTGAGGTAGATTTTTATCGTTTTGCACTCGCTTGATCAAATATGCAGCATAGAAATGAATTTCAATGGAGGCTCAATCAGAACACCAGGGACAATATTTTCACAAGAAAAAGGGCAAAGGCTCAAATTTTTCAAAAATGGCCTAAGATCACCTCTATATAAGCATGGGGGAGCCTTATGCATTTCAAGACAAGTCAATCAACTACACACATGCACCTAACCAAGACAAATATAATGAGATTATTGAACAAATTTGACATTAAAAATTTGTCCCTTAAGTAAATGTAAGTTCCCTCCAAAAAAGATTGGCACTAAAGCTCTCATGGGTCCTTACCCATCTCCACTATTTATGTCAAGCCTAAAATATGAATCCAATCTGTAAATTGCTAAAATTACACATTCAAGAAGCACATACATTTGAGTTCAAAAGCACATACATATGTGATACTCACGCATAGGATTAACTTCTATAATATGCTCATGTGCTCAAGGTTCAAAACAAAAATCAACATATAATCCAACCCCAACACTCTTAATAAGGGAATACAAATCAACATTCAGATATTTTTCACAAAAAATTTCACATAATTTGGACTAAAAAATTGGTATTATCCACAACAATTCCCATAAATATTGGTGTAACATACAAATGGTGCACCTCACCCCCAACTTGAGTAATGCATTGTCCTCAATGGAACAAGAGAGATGTGATATGCAATGAAATACTATAAAGAGATAAGTAGGGTTACAGAACACCTCACAATTGAGCTTTTAACAAAATACCAACATCTCCAACTGGTAAAAAAAAGCTATATGAAGAAAGAAAGTAAGTAATGATGAAATAAAAGTAAAGTAAGTAAAAAGAGTGATTGTACACGAAAAAGTATAAAAACCAGTTACTTCTACTCCAAGTCCAGATAAACTGAATCCGTTAAATCCTCCTCCACTCCTTGTCCTTCAAAACCCTCAAAGAGTGGCTTGAGTCTTTGGCCATTAATCTTGAATGTCCTACCATCCTTGGGGTTTGTGACTTCTACAACTCCATTGGGGTAGGCCACCATAACAAGATAGGAGTCATCCCAACGAAATCGGAGTTTGCCTTAGAAAATCGAGAGACGAGAGTTGTATAAGAGCACCTTTTGGCTGAGCCCAAATGACTTCCTCACAATGGAGTTGTCTTGAAAGATCTTAGCCCGTTCTTTTGAAATTTTAGAGCTCTCATACGCATCTCTTTCAATTCATTCAATTATAGCTTTCTATGCTCTCCGACCATTCTTAAATTGAAGTTCAACGTCTTTATAGCCCAATAGGCCTTATGTTCCATCTTAACTAAAAAATGGCACACTTTTCGATAGACTAGCAGATAGGAAGACATGCCTAAGATAGTCTTGTAAGCAGTGCGATAAGCCCACAGGGCATCAATTAGTCTACATGACCAATCTTTCCTATGTGGGTTCACCGTCTTTTCTAAGATATTTTTTATCTCCCTATTTGCCAACTCGGCTTGGCCATTGGTTTTTGGGTGGTATGCGATAGATACCTTACATGTGACACCATATTTATGCATCAAAGAATCAAATGGCCTATTACAGAAATGCAATTCACCATTGCTTAACGTTGTACGAGGCATTCCAAACCTTGAAAAGATGTTCTCTTTCAAGAATTTTACTACGACCCGGTTGTCATTGGTCTTAGTTGGAATAGCCTCCACCCATTTGGACATGTAGTCCACTACTAGTAGAATGTATAAATAGTCAACCGACATAGGGAAGGGACCTATGAAGTCGATGCCCTAGTAATCAAATATTTCTATAACAAGAACATGGGAGAGGGGCATCGTGTTCATTTAGGTTACACTACCCAAACGTCGACATCTATCACATTCTTTACAAAATGAAATACAATCATTTATCAGAAAAAGCCAATAAAAACCTAATTGTAGAATTTTTGTTGAAGTCTTCTTCACAGAGAAATGGCCACCGAATGCCTCCAAATGGTAGAATGCAAGGACTTCCCACTGTTCATTTTTCGATACGCATCTCCACATGACTTGGTCAGGACAGTACTTGAACTGGTACGAGTTGTCGAAGTAGAAGTACTTCACATCCGCCATAAATCTTCTTTGATCCCCTGGGATCCACTGCGGTGGTATTTATTCTATTGCAAGATAATTACATATGTCAACATACCAAGGACACACAAAATGAATTGAAAGTAAATGTTCATCAGGGAAGAAATTAGGGATTGGAATGTGCTCATCAGCCTCTTGCACCACTAGTCGAGATAAGTGATCCACCACCACATTTTCCATTGCCTTCTTATCTTTGATTGTTAGATTGAACTCTTAGAGTAAAAGGATCCACCTGATGAGTCTCAGTTTGGCATTCTGCTTAGACAACAAATACTTCAAACCAGAGTGATCAGTATAGACTACTATTGATGAACCAATGATGTAGGACCGGAATTTATCTAATGTAAATACTACCGCCGGTAACTCCTTTTCTATGGTAGTGTAATTTATTTGGGCTTCATTGAGCGTTTTGCTAACGTAGTATATTATATAAGGTATATTTTTCTCCCTTTGACCAAGCACTGCGTCGATCAAGTAATCACTCACGTCTCATATATGCTCAAAAGGTAAATTCCACTTGGGTTGTCACATAATTAGAGGTGTGGTAATCATGTTTTTTATATTTATAAAAGATGTCTCACAATTATCCAACCACTCGAATGGGATATTTAAGATAAATTGGTCAAAGGTTGGGCCAATGCCCAATTCAAGACTAAGCTCTTCTCGTCACATCTCTCAAGAACTTTCTCCAAGTTTTCCGAACATCCTTCAAATGAATCCCCTAATATTGAAAGTCATCCATAAAAACCTCTACTATCCTCTCTACCATATCACTGAAAAATCCCATCATGCAACTTTGTAAAAGTTTCTGAGGCATTACATAGTCTGAAAGGCATGCAACTGTAGGCAAAAGTGCAGTAGGGATAACTGAAGGCGGAATTCTCCTGATTTTTCAAAGCAATCTCAATTTGATTGTAGCCGGATTAACCATCTAAGAAGTAGTAGAATAGATGCCCCACTACTCGTTCCAACACTTGGTTGAGGAATGGCAATGGGAAGTGGTTTTTCCTTATGCATAAGTTGAGCTTGCGATAATCAATGCACATTCTCCACCCGGTGATCACCCTTGTTGAAATAAGCTCATTATCCTCATTTGCCACCACAGTGACTCCCGAATTCTTAGGTACTACTTGCGTGGGGCTAACCCACTTACTACCAAAAAATCAAAAAAAATGATGCCCATGATTGGGTTAAACTTTCTTTGTGTTTGTCGAGATGGTTTGGAGTCTTCTTCAAGATAAATACGGTGTGTACAAATGAGGGGGCTTATCCCCTTGATATTGGCAATTGTCCAACTAATCACCCCTTTATGCCTTGATACGAAGAGATCTTATTCTTGCTTTGCATCTAATGTTGAGCTAATCACCATTGGAAATGTCTTTTCCTCCCCAAGATATGCATATTTTAGATTAGATGGTAGTGGTTTTAATTCTAAATTTGGCTTTTGCTCATTTGATGGGAAAATTTTCTTGTCTTGGTGTGGAAGCTTCTCAAATGTAGGGGTCCACTTTCCTACCCCTTTCAAACTCTCCAACTCCTCTTGCTCATCAACTTTCTCTAAATCAACATTCTCCTCTTCTTCCAACTTTAGCATGCTCAGCAACTCCAAGTGTTCCTCCACCAAGGTGTTAATCTTATTGACTTCGTGCACTTCCTCATCATCCCCCGGTTGTTTGTTCAAATTGAATACATTGAAGTCCATAGTCATGCTCCCGAAAGTAAGCTTCATGACACCATTCCTATAAAAAATAACAACATTACAAGTAGAAAGGAAAGGTCTTCCTAATATAAAAGGGATTTGGAAGCAAGGGTTAACAACGGGGTGAGTTTCAAGCACAATGAAATCGACATGAAAATAAAAGTAATCCACTTGGACTAAAACGTCCTCAACCATTCCCTTCGGTGTTCGAATGCTCCGGTCTGCCAAATGAAGAGTGATTGAAGTTGGTTTCAACTCTTCAAGTTGGAGTTGGTTGTACACCGAGTAAGGCAAGAGGTTGACGCTAGCCCCCAAATCAAGTAATGCTTGCTCCACCTGACAATTCCATGTTGTTATTGCAATGGTAGGGCAACCAGAGTCTTCAAACTTTGGTGGGGTTTTCATCCTCAAAATTGAGCTCACTTGCTCAGTGTGGAATGCTTTCTTGTGGACATTGAGTTTTCTTTTTACTATACACAAGTCCTTCAAGATCTTTGCACAAGATGAAATTTTCTTTATCGTGTCAATGAGAGGAATGTTGATCTTCACCTGCTTGAACATTTCAATTATATCAAAATAATTAGCAACCTTGACGGGTGGCTTCAAGCAATTACGAAAAGGAGTAGACATGGGGAAAGCAAGCACACTTTTATCAACCAAATTTTCTGTGTCACCTACCTCTTCACTCACCTCACTCCCTTCGGTGTCACCCTTGGTCTTTTTCTCTAATGGCAATGTGGCATTGGGAGAGACTTTTGGCATAATGGTTTTATCAAATTTTTACCACTCTGAAGGGTGGTGACTACGTTGAGTTGCTCGTAACTCTCTTTGGTGGGCTCGAATGACTCAATCACATGTTGATCCTTAGAATTCTCTTAGGGTTGAGTGGGGAATTTTCCTTTCTCTTATTGTGATAGCCCTACGTGATTTGTGATTTTTGTGAGTTGAGCTTGAATGTCATTAAAAGCTACGACACTTTGATTGTTGATGGTAGTCTGGCATGAACCACATCCTCCAAAATCCTTTTGTGCGAAGGCTGGTATGTGGATGGGTTGGATGGTCCTTGTTGAGAAAAACTTTGGAGGGGTGGACTTGGTGAAAAATTCTGTGGTGGTGGGTTTGATGAATACTTTTGCGGATTGGACCGAGGGTATTGGGAGCTAGATGCTTACCCCTAACCTTGGTAATGATTTTGCTAAGGAGGTACGGGAGGTGAATATGCAAATGAACCATGAGGAGTGAGATTCTCATTTCTCCGACTAAAGTTTGGGTGATTGCTCCAACCCAAATTTTAAGTGTTTGAGTGTGGAGAGAATGATTGCCTCATTTGATTAAAGGCATTAACTTGCTCATGATACACTTCCTTAAGTACCAAAATGTTAGGGCATTCGATGTGGAATGATCTGCACACTCACAAATTGAGAAGTCTTCCTCAATCTTTGAAACATTTGACACCTCATGTCTCCTATTAACCTCAAGACTCTCAACTTTCCTTGAAAACTTGGCAATTTTGGAAAACATGTATTCCCGGTCTATCAAACCATGCATTCCTCCCCCTTGTGGTTGATTACTACCCGGAGATATCCTAGGTACATCGTTGGGGTCCATAATGTCCCAAGATTGTGCATTTTGGCCAATGAACTGAAGTAGTCGAGGGCCTCATCGGGGTTCTTTGTTCAAGAACTCGCCATTACACATCAGGTCAATGAATTGTCTATGGCTCGGTGTGATTCCTTCATAGAAAAAATTTACCAATTGTCACAATTCAAACCCATGATGTGGTATGGATTGAAGCAACTACTTATAGAGATCCCAACAATGATAGAATTTCTCATTGGGCTTCTCCGAAAAGTTTTGAATTTCCTTTTTTAAAGTAGGGGTTCTATGAACCAAAAAAAAATTATTCAAAAACTCAGAATGCATTTGAGCCCAAGAGGTAATGGATCGAGGTCGCAAGGCATTCAACCATGTTTTGGCTTTATCCTTGAGGGAGCAAGGAAATAATTTTAAGTGAGTTATGTCCTTAATAACATAGTTAGCATTGAAGGTCGCAACTATATCCTCGAAATCTTTGATGTGCAAGTAAAGGTTCTCCTTTTCAATTTCGTGGAAAGTAGGAAGTAGTTGCAACATCCCCAACTTAACTAGGAAGATATGATCATGGACCGTTAAGAGAATGCATGAGGGAGTGGTGCTACGTGTGGGTTGGAGGAACTCTCGCATTGACCTCGCCGGGGGATCAGTGGGGACATTGTTCCCTTTATTCCTAGAAGTGAAGTGCATTCTTGGGTTTGGAGCTCTAGATTCTTGCACTCCCCCACCCCTTGGCATGTTTGGATTGGCACCTACATTCTCAAAATTATCACCCGCATCCTCTAGTGGGTCTTGGTCAATGTTTATATTGGGGCCTAAGGGTCGTCTAACCAATCAGTTTTGTTCGTCCCATCCCCACATACAATATCTATCTATAAATGAAAATATAAACAACAATTATATAAAAGGAGCAAAATACCTAAGCCCATGATGAACACCATGGGACTTACCTCCATTATCTGAAAATCACCTTCTCAAATTCAACGCTTTCCCTCCCCGACAACGATGCCAAAAATGCTTGATGATTTTTGTTGTTATTTTTCCTAGTCTCCAAACATCATCCCTCAAATGTTTATATGGCTTATCAGGATAGGGAGTGTCATTCTCCCTCGAAATGATGTCAAAAGAAAGGACAACGAAATGGTGGATGAATGAATTAAATGTGTTGTGTGTGTGTGTGTGTGAACAAAAGTGCTCCCCAAGTGCATAGAGACTTTTGAATGTTGTGTTTTACTTGGAAAGTATTCCAAGGTCGTCTCCTCAAGGAATGATGTGAATTGTGTTGAAGATGATTTTGGTACAAAGGGTAAAGCGTAAAAATCTTTTGTTGTTTGAAGGTTAGGTTGTGATTGTATCTTGACAAATATCAAAATGGGAAAAGTGTCGGCTAATCCAAAGGGTTCATTCCAATGGGAATGCCAACTCAACTCAGGACCTTCCTCCAATGGTGTCTAGATGTTCGATTGATTCGTGGAAAGTTAGAGACTAAAATAGAGGTGAGGATTCAAGCTTTCCTGACAATGCCTACGGTGTACCAAGAACTCACAATCATGTCCACACCCAACCTAGTCAAACCGAACCAACGTACACTCCAAGGGAAAAAAAAATAGGTTGAAATGGCATACCCAAGAGGAGGTCTCCCTTGGATTAGCCAACTTAAAATCTTAACTACTCATACCTAAAGCAAAGACAATAATGAAACGGAAAGACATTGCAAAGGAATGAAGATTTGAGTAAGTTAATGCAAGAAAACATATACTATAAGAAAGTGCATTTAATACCCATTTTAAGAGCTTTGAGTTGAAAATTTAAATGCATTAATGGTAAAAGTTAGAATGAAAGACTAAACTTAAAATGTGCTTGCAATAAATGACATTAAGAACATTAAAAAAACTTAAACAAGTCTTATAATAGATTACAAGGCAATGTATGGAAGAAAATGCAAAAAAAATCACTTCTCTCTCTAGCACTATTCATCTTCTTCCTTTAACTATCTCTCTCTATATATATTTCAATGTATATCTATCTACTGCTGAATAATGGTCCCTCAACTTGCCAAAAACGTCCATGGAGTGTCCCCTAGCATGTGTGATGTGATCCCAATCAATAGGGGCCAAGGGATGGGTGGACATGCTAGTGTAGGCGTAGCCTGCACACCCAGCATCTTCTCTCTCTTCTCTCCTCATTAATTACCAAAGATCTTAAAGTCCAAGCATAGGGTGTATGAGGGTATGTCTGTCTGTAAGGCGTGTCAGGGATGAGTGGGAGACCCAATGGTGGGACCCTAAAGTTACAGAGCTTCAGACGCAAAATTGTGCCATTTTAGTAAAACCTACCAGTAGGTCAATGAAAACCTACCAGTAGGTTTCACTCTAGTGAGCAAAATCTATCGGTAGGTTTACGGTAGGTGCAGGTCCTATGGCTAAAAACTACCGGTATGTTTTTCTTTGTTTTGTAAAATTCTTGGTTTCTCCACCTTTCAAGCAAACATTAAGACTCCACCTCATCTCCAATCTACTCAAGCATCATGAATAGGGCCTAATAAGCACCATTTGAACCCCGTTTATTGTAAACATATCAAAACTCCATTAAAAGCTCGAACAATGCAATTTCGCTCATTTTAACCGCAAAATCAAATGTAAAAGGGATGTAAATGCACATAAAATATATAATGTTTTGTGCTAATTAATCTCCATGTAGGGGTCACAATAATAGGATCCTTTAGAGTCATTTCTTAGGTCCTATACCTTTTGAAGGATGTGCTCGTAATTTGTTGCTTGCATTGTCAATTCAAATAAATTATTGAATTCCATCCCTTCAAACTTCTTCCAAAGTTCAAAACCTAGACTGTTTTGGGCTATACAAACATATTCTATTTCAAGCAGGGCTACCCGATTCTTGTTCCTTGCCTTCTTAAAATGCGTAATGTATTGTTCCACAATCTCTCCATTCATCTGGTATAACATGGTAAGTCAGCCATAGCAACTTTGGGCTTAGTGCAATAGAACTAAGTGTGGAACCTGTCCTCTAATTGTTTCCAGCCTAACACTGAGCTAGGCGGCAAGTCTATCTACCATCGAAGAACGTTGCAAACACTAGGACTTTATAGCCATGAGTATATTTTTGCTCCATGTCTACCCAGTCAGGGTATGACTTTTCAAACATCAACTTGGTGAATCACCTTATGGTGGGGCCGACATGCTCCTGTATAATTTCATCCAATTGGTCTATGTTCATGACCACTTGCTGCACCAGTAGAAGAATGATCAATGACTACCTCATTTACCCCTTAAACTCAAGAATATGGGGCATATCCTCTTGGAACAGGGGATATTTATTTCTCTAAGGGCCATTCCTTGCCTGTTGCACCCTTGTACAAGGGGAAACAATGGTTGCCTTACTCCCCTTGGTCGATTCAAATTATCAAACAACTAATCTAGTACGACCAATTTCTTCTCTAATTAAGTCTGCCAATCCATTGATGAATCTAGATATCTGCAAGGAGACTTCCTGAGATAATGTCTTGATTGATGTCTCTGGCACAGATTTGGATTCTCAATTTTCTGCCCCCGGGGTGCAAGCAATTCCTTCTTTAGGTTGGGAAGGCCAGCCCTGCCTTCTTCAACCACTTCATGTGCTGGTGGCAACTGAGACAATCTTGGCTTTTCCACGGATATTTGCGGGCATGCCAAAGTTTGACTGGACTTAAAATAGAAACACATCCGACCACACTTATTCAAACTAGCATGAGGTTCTAAAATAGTAATTTTTTACGTAATTGTAATGAAGTGTAAGGCTACTTCTAAGTTATTTGCAGTGACTTTGAGATCAAGGACTTAATTAATTTCCAAATAACAACGTAATGGACTAAAATGTAGAAAAAAAATTTGGAATTGAAAGTAATAGAAAGATGACAAAGGTAAAAGTGCAAACTATTGTACTTGGAATTAAACAAAAAGGAAAATTAGTATAGTGATGGGTTTCAAGCTAAAGGAAAATTATAGGAAAATAAACTAAGTCAAGGAAAGGTTGGCTCTATGTGTAATTGTTGTGCTGATTGAGAGATCTCCCTCTATAGCCTTTTTTTTGGTATTTCTACGAGATGGCCTTAAACTATCGAAGCCTTTTTTCAGCCATGATTGTAATCATGTACTCTTACCCTAATACTCTCAGTTGTGCACTGAACTGTCTCTAACTGGAGGCTCAAGATGTCATGTCTCCTCACTTTCCATGATTCTAAGAGTTCTACTTCCTTAACCGTCCTGTTATACTTGGAATCTCACTGACTTTCTCTTGAACATTGGATCCTTTCTACCTGTTATTCTCAGATTTTAGTATTTTGGGTGTAAACACTTTTATAAATAATGACATTCATATCAATATGTTCATTATTATTAATATTTACATTCATGTTTATGAAATAAAGACTGTTTAAGAATATGCAAGAACAAATCAAATTGGAATTTAAAGTAAAGGAACAAACATTTTTCTCAAAAAAGAATCTATAACCACCCTTTAACAATGATGACAAAAAAACGTTCTTTATCGCATTATGCATAACAAATAGTCCCTAATTTCAAAAATAACTCCAGATGGCAATGAAAAGTAGCATGTCCCTATAGTTAATGTAACAACACTTGCTCCACTTCCCACTGGTGGGACATTTCTCCTCTACTTAGCCTTCTACTTTCCTTAATTTTATACAATCAACTACATACATGAGAACTAGTGTTGGTATCTAATACCCAATTAAAAGTAGAACCAACTGAAAAATCATTTTCAAGAAAGAACAAATTGAACATACCTTTTATAGGTATGTTCTTAATGGAAGTGAGATACTCTCGATAGTTTCTCTTACAATGCCCATCTTTGTCATTGTGGTAATATTTTCCTTTGGTATTTTACTTCTTTTAGGAAATAAGAAAAATTCTCAAGTTCCCTTTCTAGTCTAGGAAGTTAAAGATGGTCAAATATGTGGAACCAATAGTTCTTGATAAGGGGTTGAGACTGGCCATGGTGATCTAACAAAAAATCTAGAATTAACAATTTCATTTTAAATCATTAGATTGGGTCATTAAATCATAATGGTACCTCCCCCACTATTTCTCAAATTCCACATACCCTCTTACGGAATTAGGGAATATTTATTCCTAGTGAGGATTGAGATCCCACTTTAAATTAATATAATCTCACATAATAGCATCTTGATTATTCTAATTTTCAATGAATTTGTAACTTTTGCCTAATGCATCCTATGAAAATTCCAATCATCCTTTGGTCTCTAGAATAAATGAACCTCACATAATAACATCTTGACCCATTTACCCTAGTTAAGTCACACCCACCATTTGCAAAAGTATAGGCATTTATGACCGATAAGCCCCTCACATAATTGAATATTGGAACTTATTGACATCTTACTTCATGACATCATATGATTGAATAAGCTACCAAGGATTCACAAAAATAAGTAGTCCCCACATATTTGCAGGCATCACCCACAAGAGCCCTCAATAAACTTATAACGAGAAGAAGACCACAAAAAGACATTCATGATATCTCTTCGTTGCAACTTAATTTCTTGTCGAGGGTGTAACATTCTGATTTCAAAGAGATTAAATAATTAAAAGTTATACAAGTCACATAATACTTTTGGGAATTATATGAAATCTTATTCAGGGTCAAATTGTAACTCATGAAATTACTAAAGAGGATTATGTTTAACTACTAAACTTGAGGAGATAGAAATAAGTAATGAATAGCTAATTTACAATTGGCTTAATTTGGTGGTGAGGATATTAAATTATACGTATCCATTGATGATAATAATATAAGTAGTAAATGGACTTTAGTGGTTATAAGGTATTGATAAATATCCATTATGGGGATGTGTCATTAGACACGTGTGTGTGGTCAACTTTGTCTAGTGTTCGGGACTTTTATATGATATTCCTAATTATGTTATATTGTAGTAACAAAGAGAGAATGTGGGGCACATGTAAAGATAGATAGAGAGAGAGTAGTAGTAGCATGGCTTTAAGAAAGAGAGAGAGCATAGAAAAAAAATAAGAAAAAATGGAATAGAAAGAAAAGAGGGATAGTTGAATGGATGAAATTGGGAGGTGAGGTTTGGTGCAAAACAAGAGGGGAAAAAAGTAAAATCATCATCAAGTCTTTAAAGTCGAATCTTTAAGAGATGGTAAGATTTATGGGAACTTAGAAACATGAATTTTATGATCTAATTTCATTCAAATGATTTGACCAAGATGAAATGGAAGTTTAAAATTTTATCCTAGGGAGCTACTTTGTTCCAGTCACTAGGCATGACACCATAAGTGCACTTTTAGCTCAATAAGGGGGTTTGCTCTGTCGTGCGAAATCCTCCATTTTTTAGTAGGAGAAGATATCCTAGGGAAATTAACTTGACGCATGATAGACTCATCTTATGTGTTTTCATTCAAATTTATTAGAAAGTATGGTGTATTAAGAGTCTAGAACACATACCAAAGCTCTACTTAACAAAGTCATAGTGTAGGGAAGAAGAAAATCGAAACCCTTGTTGGGTTTTTTAAACTTGAATTCTTGGGTTTCTAAAATATTGAGTTTTGGTAGTGAAGGAGGACTTAGTCCACCATTTTTGGGGTCGAGAAATTCATTTGTGAAGTTTTTTTTTAAGGAAGGTAATTCGTTTGTGATGTTAGATTTGACAAAAAATGAATTTTGGTGGGTCAGCAATTGATTTGCAAATCTAGATTGTTTGTGAAACAAATGAACCCTTCAATTTGAAGCACTATGTCCTCTTGTCTTGTGCATGATCTGGACAAACCAAACACATGTTTAGATAAAGGGGAAAATAGGATGAATTTAGGATTTTCAATTACTCAAAAATGTTAAGAAACGGGGGAGAAAAGTTATAATAAGATAGACTAAAAACCAATTTTTTTTGTGAAAGAATAGGAGGAAGCTGGCCAACCACCACCAGCCATCCCGATGGCGCGTGGAGGCACATGAGGGTTTATATGGGGTTGTGGTTTTGACCATTAAATTCTACTCTTCAAGGGCTTTCCATTGATATGTGGCTCATCGAAATCCGATCGTTTGCCTATTCAACTAAAATTGATCATTTTACCTTTTTATTAGTACCAGTTTGACTAACCAAAGCAAATTTTGACCAAAACAAGTTTTTTTCTATGCTTCAATAATTTTTAGGGAATTATATTTGAATTGCTTATAAAATTTTGACTTTTGAATTTTTGAAAGTTTCATATCAAGGTAAGGTTTCTCAATTCCAAAACAGACGAGATTTTCCAAACTCTTCCCAAACTTACTGAATAAATGATTTAAATTGTTTAAAATGTTGTTTGAACTATGATTGAGTTGAT
>CM042198.1:8497811-8514109 GCA_023539305.1 Ilex asprella
CTGATGGTAAACCGTATGTAGATTTATCTTGGTATAGACCCGCTCTCCTCTCACTTGATCAAACAAATCATCTACCCACGGGAAAGGGTATCTAAAGTAGATAGTAACCCAATTTAACTGTCAATAATCTATGCATAGCCGAAGGGTCTTATCCTTTTTCTGGACAAATAGCATCGGAGTGCCCCAAGGTGAGGTACTGTATCTAATGAAGCCCTTGTCCATCAATTTTTTCCATTGGACTTTGAGTTCTTGCAATTTTGCAGGTGTTATTATATATGGTGTCATAGAAATAGGTGATGTACCAGGGTGTAACTCAATGATGAAGTCCACATCCTTATGTGGAGGTAATCCCGATAGTTCATCCAGAAAAACATTCTTATACTCACAAACCACCCGAGGTAGACCCAACTTTTGTCTCGCCTCGTCCTCCAAGGTAAAGCTTGCTAGCCAACCCATCAAGTGCCCGTACCAACGGGAATCATACACTACTTGGGTAAAACATCGTGTTTCTCTCCCTAAAATTTGAAACAAACACCATCGAGTATGTAGGCAGTGACCCTTTTCGGATCACAATCGGTGATAACTCGGTGTGCTATCAACCAACCCATCCCAAGGATGACATCAAACTCTGACATGTACAGGACCCTAAGGTCCATGGTGAGTAGAACCTCTGAGATCTCTAACTCACAACCCTGACATATTTGATCAACACTCACCCTAGCCCTTAGGGGAGAGCTCACATGCAATGGCTCTTCCAAGGTCTCAATCTCTAAGCCCAAGTCTATCACACATGATACAAAAATAAAAGAATATGATGCACCAGAGTCAAATATTACCCTTGCCCATAAGCAAGAGAATAGAAATGTACCCTGAATAACCGATAAATTGGCCAGCTCAGTCTGACGTATGATGGCGTAGACACGCCCTTAGGTCCTCGAAGTGTTGGCCTATGATCCCTGTCCTAACTTGGCCCCGACCCATGCCCTAGCCTATCAGGCCTGATTACAGAGTCCCTGCTCGTGAAATAGTAAGGGCATGTGAACCACCTTGAAACTGATATTAGCTTTCCTGGCCTTTGGTGGGGTAGGGAAGAATTAAATAAGTCTTCGGTTATCCCACTAATGATTGGGACTGAGATGCCCTATAACTCTGGGATCCCTATCTCTAAGGACTATCCCGCTTCATGTGACCCGACTAGTGGCATATGAAACAAGTCCTCTGGCCTGTTTGGGAGGGAGCCTTGAAGTGTCTCTGGCCTTGGCCTGGATAGTCACGACCTTGTCCTTGAAACCCTTGTGGGGTAGAAGTCTTTTGCTTCTTCCTCGAACAAGATGAAGAGGATTGACCCTCTTTCTTCTTGTCCTTAGTACCTGCTTCTCGGATGCTCCTTACGTCATTGACCTCCCTTTCAATGGCCATAGTCATCTCGACCATCGAGTCTAAATCATGTAGGTGGTGGCCCATAATCTTCCCCCAAATAGATAATTTTAAACCATCCTCGAACCTTCTTACTTTGGCTATGTTTGTGGCCACATAATCATTGGCAAAACGGGCTAGCTTAGTGAACTTAGTCACGTATTCCATCACCGTCATAGTCCCCTACTTCAAATCTAAGAATTCTCGAGCTTTCACATGTCGAACAGCTGATGACAAGTGCTTGCCCATAAAGAGCTCCCAGAACTCTCCCCATGTCATCGCCTCTAAGTTCTTTGAGGCCTTTGCCTAATCCCACCATAGATGGACTTCTTCTTCTAGTTGAAATACAACTAGCCTTATCTTAATGGTATCGGAGGTGATCTCCATAGCCTCTAAGATCTTCTCAACTTACTAGAACTAATGGTCGACCACCATTAAATTCGTCCCTCCCATAAAATTCAGTGACTTATATACCTTAAAATTTTGGAGGTTACTTGAGCCTCCCTGAACCACATTGGCACTAGCTTGTGAAAAGGTAGCCGTTATAGTGTCAATAGCCTACATAAATGAACTATCCATGAATGTGCATTTAGTTGCATTTAGGTTATATATACATACATGCATGCATTTGAAGCTTAAAGGATGCCCTGGAAGATTGGATGAAGGTTCAAGATGGTCCATGGAAATGTTGAAGCTAAGTTATCACAGTTTGATAGAAAGCATCAGGGACCACAAGAGCAACCCTCACACCATTCGAGTGGCCTTCCGATTAGTCGGTGCCCTAGGGTTTTAAAACAGATTTTGACAACCCTTTTACATTCAAAACACTCCCATACGTGTCCCAATCTTTCCAAATTCTAAAACTCTTAGTCCTAATCATTCTCAAACACATTCTACAAGCTTTCTAGAGTTGATTCACTACTTGATCTACATACATGAGACCTAGATTCTTAGAGTTTTTTGTTGAGATGCCTCCACACAAAGAGAAAAGAGTTAGTTTTAAGGAAGTCAGTAAGAATTTTGATGAAAACACTCCATTACAAGATGACGATTTTGAGAAGAGATACAGACATGAGTATTCTCTTAGGCCAGTAATGGTGGAGCGAGGGGTTGATTTTACTGATGTAGATTCTTGGATTCCTACCAATTTTGCCAACCTAGGGTGGACTAGATTGTTGAAGCACCAAGGCTAATGAACGATGATATAGTGAGAGAGTTCTACACACATATATGAGATATCCATGTTCATGCTAACCACTTTATCATGTATGCGTGAGAAATTGAGATTGCTTTCTCATCTACTCTCATAGCCATAATTCTAGGCCTATGCAGGGAAGAGAATAATGCCCTGAGTGCGAGATTTGAGGATCAATTGACTCCTAATCATGCTTTGGCTACTGAATTGTATGGTATTCCTCATCTTGATCATTGGATTACTCAAAAATTATTTCAAAAATACTTGATTCTAGATTATAGGATGTTGAATCTGATAGCCAACGATAACCTTGACCTGAAATCCAATATATTTTGACTTTCCTGCCCATAGAGCATGTGTGTTACATGCCATAAAGACTGAATTAGATATTGACTTGCAATTGATGATATTCGAATCTATTCAGTGAGCCTTTGAGGAAGGGAGAGTGTTTGATGGCCTACTGCTTGGGTCACTAATTACTTGTATTTGCAAAACCAAGGGAGTAGTAGTTTTGCCCAGGAACAAGAATCAATACCCTAAAAGGCTTTTGAATAAAAGCATATTGAAGCAAAGCAAGACCCAAGCTAAGAATGTTATAGTTGGTGAGTAGAGAGGAGATGAGATGAGGACTCTGCATGTTGAGACCGAACCTCATGCATCACCACCAGGACATCCAGAGGCCAGTATATCTAGGCCACCAACATCTGATTTAGATTCAGACATCCTTGTAGCTCAAATGACGTCACAGTCAACATTCTTACAATTATTGAATGCACTATGGTAGAGCATCACTGCATCACTTCTCAGAGGTTAGATGCATTGGATGGTAGGATTGTGAGCCTTGAGATGATCTAGTAGACTGTGAAGGATCAATTTTACGCAAAGTTGGAAAATTTAGGAGATTGCTGAAGGGTAAGCATATCCAAGGTGGGCCACTGCCTGACCACACTGATTCAAACACAAAGCAACCTTGATGTGACGATGAAGATGATGGACATGGTGAAGATGATGCAGCCCCTGGAGCTGTTTAGGAGACTTTAGTATAGGACCATATGATAGTTTGAGTGCTTTATTCATTTATGGTCCGTACTTAAAAACTTATTTTTTATTTTATTTGTTACTTTTCAATTTTTTGACTTTTATTTGTTTTGATATTTTATTTTGTGACATACTCTTAGTCTTGTTATTTGATGTGTTATAATTTAGACTTTGAGTTTTATGTCTTTGTTAGATCATATTTGTAATTAACTAATTTTGTGGATTCCATTGTAAAATCTCAACCTATTTCATAGTCATGATGCTATGAAGTTTAAGATTCAAAACCCTCATTGAAGGGAGAAGATCAAGCGTCAAAGCCACATCATTCAACCTCCATATTCACTTTCATGCTTAGAACAAAGGTAATGACCTAGACACCTAAGGTGAACCTTTGGTTATTTTGACTTAGGATGAAATGTAGTTGGAAGTGATTCGATTATGACTCCTTGGTGATTTTAAAATAAAATTTTTTCTAAATCATTTATGAGTTTTAAAAACATAACTTGAGTAACAATTGGACCCCTCTTTGAGCAATGCCCTTTAGTTCTCAAGAGGATAAGTTTTAACCTAGTTTTATGCTTAAAATTTATAGGGACCGATCTATGCTCGGTAACCTTTACTAGAGCGGTCTCTTTAAGACTTAAGGAAGAAAATTGAAAAATGATACAGAAGGCAAGATAGGGTTTGCTCTATGAGCTAGCTTGAGCAATCTTATGGTCGCTCGAGCAATGCCTACCTTAGTCATGTTTGAAATGTTGTTTTCACTCTAGTGACAACTGCCCTATGATCGTCCTCCCATCGATCGAGCAGTCTTTCGCGAATCTGATTTTTTTTATTTACTAAGACTACTCTTATTCTGAACCTATAAATAGAGAGAGCCTTTCTTACATCTAGCTTAAGCCTCTTGAGCCTTTAGAGAGATTTCAAAGAGAGAAATTCATTCCTCTACCTTGAGAGCTTCCACCACAACCTAGATCTCTTGATTGATTGACATTTATTCAGCCATAATTGTGCAATTGGGTTTAGAATTTGGGGTTGCTGTGAGATTAACTTCAGCGAATTAATTGAACATTAATTTAAATCAATCGTCATGTTTAATAGTGGTTATGGTAATTAAAAGGGTTCTCACTGTTAAATTTTGCATTCAATTGAAAAGAAGTAATTTTGGTAGATATAGGCTTTAATTGATAATAAATTTGTGCTAGATATAGGCTTTAATATATAATCAATTTTTGTTAGATATAGGCTTCAATTGATATGTCATTAGACTAAAAATTTGTGACAAAAGTGGGATAGTATTTTGGGTACATATGGGAGAAATCAAGGAGATTTACTCTTGACTAGCCTAGGTAAGTTGCATGTGATTATTGATTAAATGTGAAAGAATCTCATTTTTCTATGAATTGGATATCTCATTTAGGTAATGCCAGGGTTGATTCACCGAACGCATCCAATCATTCTGCATTTAGCAAGCATGTCGTTGACAGTCGCCTTCTTGTACTATCCAGGTTTCTCAGCCAAACTAATAAGCAATTTTGCACCCCCTTGGGACCCTTGTGATCTTATCAACCCACAACCTAAAGGAACCTGGATGAGTAAAAAAGATAAGTTTTTGATTAAGAGATTGAGATCGAAACTGGACCTGAGAGAGACTAGACTTATAGTAATAGTAGGTGTGCCTTCAGTTAAGGAGTAAGAGTGAGTTTGTTCTAATACTCAAAGGGAGTACATTTGCAAACTTGGCATGAAGTCATATTTCTTACACTGTTTTAGTTTTCACTTGTTTTTTTTTTGTGAACACCAACTAAGGAGGAGAACTTGATGTATTTGACATTGTAATATCAATAGGTTTTCAAGTATATTGGTCAAATTAGTTCTTCTATAGGTTACATAGTTGTACTTGCCCTATGTATATCATAGTTCTTACCATACCTATGATTATGTTATGTATTTTTCTAATATATGATCCTTTTCACGAGGTTTTGGTTTGAATAGTGATGTGTGATTAATACTTAAAATTAGCATATTACTATGCATTTTTAAGACTCATTGTATTTTGATGAAGTGCACGTGATGATATTTCAGGTCTTAAAGTGAACAAGTGCTCAAATACAACAAATATCACATGAGGATTCAACACCAGCAGAATAAGGGACAAAATTGGAAAAGCTTGGACCAAGGCAATGACGTTCAAACGCCAACACACGTTTGAACGTCAAACTGAACCAGGACAAAATCAGACTGCAAAGACAGAGTGTGTTGCAGACAAAGAACCAAGGCCCTGAGAAACTTGAGCACTACATTTGGACGCCTACTAACGTTCGAACGTCCACCAGAGCACTAACAATACCAGACTGAAGACATGGCGTGTTGCATCAAATAAAAAAGTGCACTTAAGTACCATGTTCGGACGTCCACTAAAGACCTAGGTAATGAATGCAAAACGCCAAGTTGTGCATGGAGTATGGAAGGAGGTTTCCACAGAGGACCACAGGCCACTTGAGTGATATGGTCAAACCCCATCTAGCATTCGAAAGTCAGACAACGTTCGAACGACCACTTTGGAAAAACACAGAACAACGATCGAACACCAACAACGTTCAAACGTCCCCACAGACAGTCTGCAGTGTAGTTGGTGAACATTGGGCGACAAATATTATTCACCTTATTTTATCTTTCCCTCCCTTGCCTATAAATACTCCCATGTTGGGAGCTTGTGGAGGGGAGTTTCTTCTCTATAAAAACTTGTAGTTCTTTTCTATTGTGACATTAAGGAACTAGAGTCTGAAAGGAGGCTTAGACTCCCACTCATTTAGTTAGATTCATTTGCTTGTATTAAGAGTTTTAGTTTGTCTATTTACTTGTAGCCTTTACATACTTGTTATACCAACCATGATGGAGGCTTATACTCCTCTTGTAGTTTGAAATTTAGTCTTATATTTACTTTGTTTTTACATTCATGTTGTAGCAACCATGATAGAGGTTTAGACTCCCCTTGTAGTTGTATTTGCTTGTATTAAGAGAGATAATTCATCTTTTGGTTGTGGTGGAAACCCTCTAACAGTGACTAGCTTTCTTATACTTTCTTTTGTTAGCTTCTTTCACTTCCATTGCTTGAGCATCCTTCTTTCTTAGAGGAATGAAACTCTTCGACTTTCGAGAGTTTTGCCAAAGTCGTGAATGGTGGAACGTGATTCACTCTTTCTTTGTTGAAGATCAACTCCTTGTTTGTTGTTCTTTTATTTTGTAAGTTCTCTACTTGGAGGGATGAGAATCACTCAATTTTCTAGCTTTACCAAAGTCATGAAGAGTGAGTAGTTTCTCATTCACTCTTTAGTAAGAGGTGAAGGGCATGTATAAATTATCCAAAAGTTATATTGGTGCTTTGTTCGAATGCTTAATGTTTATATCCCTTTGCTTATTGGATGATTGATTGCATCTACCAAAGCTAAGGTACTTTGAATAATCGTGGTTATTTCTATGACATGGATGACTCTATCATAGAAATTTTTTTCGTTTCAAGGCAAGTACCCCGGCTTGATCCTCATGACTACCCTCCAGTCCTCCCCTTTATCGTACTTCATTTAAAGAATGAAATATTAAAGTCATGATTGGATGCCTTGTAGAAACACTTGTTTGTTTGTAGATAGGTTGAGTCTCGGCACAGGCAATTCTTGTAAACTTCTAGAAAGGCATCGGAATCATGTACTTAATTCTCACAGTCCACCTTTATCTTTCGATTAACTTGATGTTGACACGGGAGTTAATTGAGTTATCAAGCATAAATATAATGAACTGGATGATTAACTATATGTCCAGATCCTCGAAGTAAAGAGTTTTTTAATTTGAACCTATCTTATATTTTGTCTATAAACTATCTTGGAAAGAATCTTATATTATGTTCAAGAAATCCCTATCCATCACACAAACTTCAAATCACACGGATTGCAATCATTCAGTCTATGCTACAGTTTACTTTAAAAAACCAACAACAGTTCCATGTGGATTTGATTCCGGACTCAAACCGGATTATTACTACAACTTGACCGCCTACACTTGGGTGTACACACTTCGGATCAAGTCAAGTTTTTGACACCATTGTCGGGGAACTATAAAAAAGTATTTCAAGGTAAAAGGTAAAAAGCCCTTTCGTCTATGTATATTTGTTAGTTTACTGTGAATAATTTGGTTTTGTTTTACTTATTTGATGTCTGAGAACGCTCCTCACTATCAAAATTTGTCAGCAGAATCTTATGGGTCAATGAATCAATTTGAACCAAATTCACCTAGATTCGTAGCGGACTCTTGTGAGAGTATTATGACAAATAATGATAAAAACGGAGAAGTTCCTATGAGGGAAGAGGAAGTGCCTAACATTCAAACTTTGAGGGATTACTTAAATCCCACAAGAAATAGTGTCCCCTCATGTTTTGTATCCCCTCCAGATGTTTTCCCCCTTTAATGTAAAGTCGGGGACTGCACAGTTGTTACCTGTTTTCTATGGATTGGATACGAAAAATCCCTACCTGCATATGAAAGATTTCGAGGAAGTGTGTGGAACATTTCAAGACCATCCGAAACTAGCCAAGATGCAACTTTTCTCTTTCTCTCTAAAGGATAAAGCTAAACAATGGCTAAATTCTTTAAAATCTCTTTCCATGCCTAACTAGCAGACCTTCCAAAATGAATTTTTCAGAAAAAAATTTCCTTTACATTGGATCAATACACTCAAAAGGCAAATCATGAATTTTTCAGTAAAAGAAGAAAAAATATTTTACCAAAGTTGGGAGAGATTCAAAGATCTGCCCCAAGCCTTCCCACACCATGCTTTTAAAAATTGGACTCTAGTAGAATTTTTCTATGACTCCATGCCCACTAGACTACGTCAGTTTATCGAAATGATGGCCCAAAGAGAGTTCAAAAGTAAAATTGTGGAGGATGCATTCAATTTCTTTGACACCATATTTGATAGTTCTCATATGTGGGACTCAGCCTCTCCTACCACTACTGAAGCTAGACCATCTACTTCCCAAGGGGGAAAGTATGTCTTGGGAGATGATGACGACCTGAGAGCAAAAATGTCTACTTTATCTCGAAAGATTGAAGCTTTAGAGATCTAAAAAATTTATCAAGTTGATGTTAGACCTCCCACAGAACAAGTGTGTGGGATCTGTGTACTAATAGGACACCCTACTAGGGAGTGTCCTACCATTCCAGCATTCAAACAGGTTTTGTTGGAACAAACAAATGCAATCTTCAACTTCAACAAGCCTTATTCCAACCCATACTCTAAAATATACAATACAGGATGACAGAACCATCCAAACTTCAGTTGGAAGAACACACAACCAGCACCCATGAACCAACCACAAAGTTCACATTTACCTCCTCAAGGACCTTCCGTATGCCAACCATATCAACCACCACACAAAAGGAGCCTTAAGGATACACTGAACCAGTTCTTGAAAACTCAAATAAACTACAAGACTCATTCCACACAGGCTTTCACCGATTTTAAAGCCCAGACCACCCAGTCATTTGAGGACATCAAAAACCACATTCAAAAATGGACTTAATCCATGGGCATATATGAGAAGGGCAAGTTTCCTGGCCAACCAAAACCTCCATAAAGCCAATTTCATGTGGGAAATTCATCGATCATGGAACACCCCCAAGACCAAGCCCAAGCTTTCACTACTCTGAGAAGTGGCAAAGTGATTGACAAAACCATCAGAAACATGTTGATTCCAAGGCCAAAGCCTAAGTCAATCCCAGTCACTTCACAATTTGAGCCTGAACTTGGAATTGAAAAAGAACCTGATTAACAACATGTTTCTGATTGAACATGAGCTAGAACCGTCAAAAGAAAAAGACCCTCCATGCCCTATTCCAGCTCTTTTTCCCTATAGACTCAAAACAATCCAAAAAGTGAGCAACCAACCAGAAATTTACGAGCTTTTCAAGTACGTAAAGATGAACATTCCACTTTTGGATATAATCAAACAAGTTCCGTCTTATGCCAAGTTTCTAAAAGACTTGTACACAGTCAAGAGAAGTCAAAATATCCAAAATAGAGCCTTCCTGACAGAACAAGCCAGTGTCTTGCTTCAATGCAACACCCCTCCAAAATACAAGGACCCTGCATGTCCAAAAGTGTCATGTGTCATTGAAAATTTCAAAATAGAACAAGCACTATTAGATCTTGGAGCCAGTGTTAAAATGCTTCCTTTCTCTATCGACCAGCAGTTGGGTCTTGGTGAACTCAAACACACTTGTGTCACACTTCAGTTGGTAGACAGATCTGTAAAAATTTCAAGGGGCATTGTTGAAGATGTACATATCTAAGTGAACAATTTTGTCTTCCATGTAGACTTAATTGTTCTAGATACTCAGCAAGCAATGCACTCAGAGAACCAAATTCCCATTATTCTTGGTCGACCCTTCCTAACAACTTTCAATGCACTAATCAATTGCAGGAATGGAGTCATGAAATTAACTTTTGGAAACATGAACCTTGAGCTGAATATTTTCAATATTTTCAAACATCCCAGAGAGGACTAAGAAGTGAGAGAAATAAATTTCATTAAGTCTTTGGTTCACGAACATGTGAATAATACCTTCTCTAAATCATTTGTTGAATCATATATGTCGGAATCAATCTCATCTAAGTCAACAAATGATGACCTAAATTCATAAAGTTGCCCTACTCATACTATTGAAGCATGGGCACCCAAATTTGAGGAACTTTCATCAAGTGGTAAAAAGCCACTCTCCTCAAGTGACAAGTCACCAAAGCCTGAATTGAAACCACTCCCATCTAACCTCAAATATGCATTCTAAGGAGAGAAAGAGTTATACCCAGTGGTAATCTCATCCAAGCTTACAAACTTACAAGAGTCTAAACTGATTGAAGTTCTTAAAATCCATAAAAGTACCATTGGGTGGACCATCGCTGATTTGAAAGGTATAAGCTTGTTAATCTGTAATTATGCTATATACCTTGAAGAGGATTCAAAACCCTCTCGTCAAATACAGCGACGACTAAATCCTCACATGAAGGAAGTGATGAGAACATAAGTGCTCAAGCTCTTAGATGTAGGGATAATCTTTCCTATCTCCGATAACAAGTGGGTTAGTCCAACCCAAGTTGTGCCCAAGAAGTCTGGGGTCATAGTGGTCAAAAATGATGTCAATGAACTAGTACGAACTTGAAACGTCACAGGATGGCGGATGTGCATAGACTACCGAAAACTCAATTTGGTGACTAAAAAAGACCATTTTTCCTCCCCTTTCTTGATCAGGTTTTAGAAAGAATTACAGGCTATGAATTCTATTATTTCTTGGATGGATATTCTGGGTACAATCAAATTGAAATAGCCTTAAACGACCAGGAGAAAACCATATTCAAATGTGTCTTTCGAACCTTTGCTTTTAAAAGGATGTCATTTGGACTTTGTAACGCTCCTACAATATTCCAAAGATGCATGCTATGATAAGGTGTAAAAAAGTCAATCTCATGCTCAATTGAGAAAAATGTATTTTCATGGTAACACAAGGTATTGTCTTAGGTCACATAGTGTCATCTGAAGGCATGAAAGTTGATAACGCAAAAATAAATCTGATTAAAAATTTGCCAGCCCCCAAGACTGTAAAGGAAGTCTGATCATTCCGAGGACATATATGTTTTTATAAGAGATTCATAAAAGATTTCAGTATCATAGCCAAACTCATTTTTCATCTCCTAAGTAAGGATGTAATTTTTGTGTGGAGTGAAACATGTCAAAAGTCTTTTGATAAACTTAAAAGCATGTTAATCGCTGCTCTAATCATGCAACCCCCTGACTGGACTCTACCCTTTGAACTAATATGTGATACAAGTGATTATGTTGTAGGTATTGTGTTGGGACAAAGAAAGGATAATAAACCACATGTAATTTACTATGCAAGTAAGACTTTGAATGATGCTCAAATGAATTATTCAACAACTGAAAAAGAATTGTTTACTGTAATTTTTGTTTTGGAAAACTTTCGTTCCAATCTTGCTGGTTCTTCTGTTACTGTATTCACTGACCATACAGACCTAAATACTTGCTCACAAAGAAAAATGTCAAACCAAGGCTCTTGAGATAGGTACTCTTGCTTCAAGAGTTTGATCTGATCATCAAGGATAAAAAAAAGTGTTGAGAATGTGGTGGCAAATTATCTGTACAGATTAATTTATGAATTTCATGAGGATGGACTGCCAATTAATGAGAAATTTTCTGATGAACAACTATTCATAATTGATGAGACTCAGTGGTATGCAGATATTACTAATTTCCTACCTACTGGAATTGTCCCTCCGTCATTCACTCCCATGGACAAAAAGAAATTTCTGAGGGAGGTTTGTAACTTCTTTTGGGAAGATCCGTACATATTTAAGTACTGTGAGGATTAGATCATAAGGCGTTGTATCCCTGCTCATGAAAGTGAATAGGTAATAATATTTTGTCATTCTGAAGCATGTAGTGGCCATTTTTTGTCAAGAAAAACCGCTGCAAAAAATTTATAGTGTGGATTTTACTGGCCCACACTTTTCAAAGATGTCCATGTCTTTTTTTTAACTTGTAATAAATGTAAAAGATTAGGAAACATTTCAAAAAGAATCATGATGCCCTTGAATCCAATTCTGGTGATTGAAATTTTAACTGTTGGAGCATTGATTTTATGGGACCATTTCCCCCTTCCTTTGGCTATTTATACATCTTACTGGCAATAGACTATGTGTCCAAATGGGTTGAGGTAATTTTATGTCGAAATAATGATCATCAAACGGTGATCAAATTTTTAAAAGAAAATATTTTGTCTCGGTATGAAATTTCAAAATCAATCATAAGTGATGGGAGTGCTCCTTTTTGCAATCGTCCTTTCAGGAATTTAATGAAAACGTACCTGATTTTTCACAAAATTGTAACCCCTTATCATCCACAAACTAGTGGACAGGCTGAATTGGCTAATCAAGAGATCAAATTAATTTTAGAAAAAATGATAAACCTAGACCGCAAAGATTGTTCGTCAAGAATAACTGATGCACTTCAGGCATGTAGTACTACTTTTAAAACTATTTTGGACATGTCTCCTTATCGATTAGTCTATGGCAAGCCATGTCACCTGCCTATGGAATTGGAACATAGGCATACTGAGCCATTAAAGCAATAAACTTTGACCTGGACAAGACTGGACTCTCAAGAAAACTTCAGATAAACGAATTGGAGGAATTGAGAAATGAAGCATATGAGAATGTTAAGACTGCTAAAACTAGGATGAAAATTTTTTATGACAAGAATATTGTGCGGAAGTCTTTTGAACCATCTCAAAAAGTCCTAGTGTTTAATTCAAGACTTCGCCTCTTCCCTAATAAGTTGAAATCAAGATGGATTGTGTCTTACATTGTCAAAAAGGTGTTTGAACATGGAGTGATAGAAGTAGAAAATCCATCGAACGGTAATATCTTTACTGTAAATGGTCAGTGGTTAAAACAATTTTTGAAAAACTTTGTGAAAAATGTGGAGACCATTCTTTTAATGGAACCAGCATACTCCTCCGAGATTCACGCCTACTAACACTCGAACAGATCGGGTCAAAAAATATATGAGCCAACACGACCTGAGGGGACGCCTTTATAAAGCCCCCATGCTTTTTTCCCTTTCTCCACGTTCATCGATGTTGGCCCCTTCTTCTTTTTCTTTGCTTTCCTTTTTTGCTTCATCTTCTTTTCTTTTTCTTCTTTTTCTTCTTCCTTTTCTGTTTTCTGTAACACGACCCAGACCCCAACAAGCCCCATGACCACACACTCTACAAACACCATCTTCTATTACATGCTTTGCATTTTAATGTTATATTTACTTATGGACCTCCTGCTGTTATTCACACTCACATACAAAGATTTCCAGCCCACCCGAAACCCAGATCTGCGTAAAGATAATTGATCCATGTGTTTTTGTTTGTAAGTTTCAAAGGATGAACATATCTCTACCTTTCAACCTCATCTCCAAGATCCTTACACCGGTAAATTCAAAATATTGGGGATAATGTTTAGTTTAGGTTGGGGGTGAGAACTATAGTTCATATTTTGCGTAATATGGCCGTAAATTTTTAAAATTTTGTTGTTGTTTATGTTGTTATTGTTATTGTACTGATTATATTGTGTACTTTATCTTGTATTTTGTATAAATTGATGATCATGTATGTGGGTCAGTTTACATTGTCTTTGTGACTGACAGACGTTAAAGAACTAGATAATGAGTCTTAAAGCATAGGAAGTATGGATGTCAAAAATTTTTGGTTTAGTATGGCAGTTCTACGAACTTTCCCATCTCATGTGCACACTATGATCATGAGAAAAGCAAGATTGGTAAGGAAAGTCAAGATCCGGCAAGAACAAGCAAAACCCTTTTGTGGTAGAAACACTTTTGTTAAACGCCGTCATGCCAAAAGACTTGGTTCCTGTAAACAGTGCAGTAGAGTCTTTCATGAGAAAAGATATAATCAGTATTCACCAATTTTCGGTTGCGCACTCAATCGTTTAGACTAGATAGTAAATGGGTTGAGTAAGGATTACCCTGAGACGCCATAATATTCTGGTACTAAGCTTAACCGATTTGTGAGAGAGGAAATTAGGAGAGTCACTGGTTGTCCGAGATACATAGATACAGAGGATGATTTGGATTAGTCTGCCTTCAAACTGTGGAAAATTATGTTTTGGGGATGAAAGTCAAGGGTTCGAATTTTTATAAAAAGTGTAAAAATATCTTTTTTGTTTTGTACAAACCCTGTTGACTGAAATGAAAACATGGGCCGAGTAAGGAACATCCTGAAATACCAACCAACATCGTAGGTAGGGATTTGTCCTGAGACGCCATTAAATAAGGTTCAAATTTTTGGTTTTTGTAAATAAACTTCTTTGATTGTGGGTAGTATAGTATAGAAATTTTTTAGTTTTGGACAAACGTTCGAACGCTAAGTAACGTTCGAACGTCCAATACTTGCAGTACTTTGCCAATGATGAACTCTCTGATGGAACCAAAAAGTACTAAGACCTCAGCTCGTTCGAACGCCAATAGCTCGTTCGAATGAAGAGATCTTACAGTACTTTGGTCTCTGACAAAACTTAGAAATACTGGGAGTTCATCACGTTCGAACGTAACACTACGTTCGAACGATAATTTTAAAATCCTTTTACTAACGTTCAAACGACATTCTCGAACGTTGCGACTCAGACTATAAAAGTCTGCATCGTCTTTTTTCAGTTCAAAATTCCCAAATCCCTCTAAATTTTCAAAACCCTAGAGATCCTTTTTCATTCCACAGACCTCAAAACACCCAAAATCGACCCTCCCTAACTTATCTCCACCTCAAAAAACTTCAATCCCACACAAATATCTCCAAGTTTCAGCACCCTCTCAAGCTCAACAACGTTCGAACGCCATGCCATGGCTAAAGCTTCCTGCCAGGCGTAGTTAACCAGTAAGTCAGGAGCCAAATTTTGTAAAGGAAGTGATAGAGGAGAGAGAAGGGAAGCCAGCGACAAAGTGGTATGATCAAACAAAGTTTCACAGTGCCTTAAAGATAGTGAGGTATGAAAATTTTTACCATAAGCATGTTATAGTCTGTGAGAGAGACGTAGTGATCACTGATTTTGCTCAGATTGGGATAGTAGAGGAGATGGAGAGGAGGGATTATTCTGGTATTTGAGAAATAGTGGGGAAGCTGTTGTTGATTTGGTGCGGGAATTCTACTCCAATGCTAAAATCATCAACGGGGCAATCTGAACTTATGTGAGGGATATCCACATTGATGTGGATGAGGCATACATAAAAGAAATAAGACAAGAGTTGCCTTGGGTGCAAAACCCAGCGTACCCTTCAAAGAAGAATGTGGCGATGAATGTTGTTGGAAAAGAATTGACTGGGGTGAATGAATTTTCATAATCGGGGTGGAATTTTTTGAAACAAGGGGAGTTAACAAATAAATATAAGATGTTGAATCTAATTGTAGTCTCCAACTTCGCGCCTTTAAGAAGAACAAATGAAATTCTACCTGACATGGCACGTTTGCTCTATGCAATTGGGAAAGGACAAAGTATTGATCTCCCCTCCCTCATCTTGAATGAAATGAAAAGGGGGTGCAATGTGAAAAGGAGTGCACTCCCTTTTGGCACCTTAGTGACTAAGATGTGCACCGACAATAGGGTCAGGGTGAGGCCAAAAATGGAAGTCCAAAAGCCGATGGGGCCACTAAGCAAGGGCTCTTTCAAGAGAAGCAAAGGTCATAGTGGAGCCCCAGCTGCGAGACAAGAAGTGCCACCGGCCCGAGGAGTGGATGAGGTGCATGATGAGAATGAGAGGGAGGAGGAGAGAGAGATGGAGATGGAGAGAGAGCACATACAGCTAGAAGAGGCATGGTCTAGCACCACTACCCCGAGATCACTTCGAGAGATCATTCTTGGCATTGAGGACAACCAAGACAAGATTCTCTAACAATAAGAGGAGATTCTTGGCTACCTGAGGGGTAGAGCTGGTGGAGCCAGTGGAATTGGTGGTCACGGAGGAGATTGAGAGGATTATTTCAGTTCTTGAGGGTTGGGTACTTGATCTTGTTTGTTTGTTTG
>CM042198.1:8524109-8583065 GCA_023539305.1 Ilex asprella
AGACCTTCTCCCCCAACACACATAAATATATACTCACTCTGTCTGTCCGTACACAATTACGCTCTCTCTCTCTCTATAATATGGAAAAGCATAGCAACACCATGATGGCTCCTCCATCACCAACACCCACAACCTTTGTTCAAGCAGACACAACCACCTTCAGAGAACTAGTCCAAAAGCTGACCGGTGCATCCAGTGACTCCCAAGACAAACTCCCGGTGACCCACCCCACAAGATTCTCCACCAAACCCGTTGACACCACCAGAATTCGTCGTTCGCCTTTCAAGCTCCAAGAACGACGGCAACACACCATGCGAAAACTCGAAGTCAAACTTGGTCTCACCTCGCTCCACAACTCACCGAGACAGAGTCAGTCCATGTTGTCGCCGGTGCTGAGCCCTGTGACCCCACTCGGTTGTGACTCGGTGTTCGTCTCCCGAGTCGGGACCGAGTCGCCACCGTCGGAGGAGGAGAAGGCTATTGCAGCAAAAGGGTACTACTTGCATCCGTCGCCGAGGAAAGCACAGCCGCCGGAACTGTTGACTTTGTTTCCGTTGAGCTCGCCCAGACAAGAGTCTGGGGATCCGTGAAAGCTAGATTTGAAGCTTTGCAGTGTGATGGATTTAATTAGTATTATGATATGGTTTCTCTCTCTCCGTGTGTTTGATGGTTTGTTGTCAAAGAACTCTTAAATGGTATAAGGGAGGGATTCAAATTTTGTCATATAATTATTCAGAGTCTAGGTAAATCACTCGAGTGATCAAATGAGAAGGTGAACAAATGGTATGTCTGTAGATAGTTCATCCTCTTTCAGTTTGCACGGTTAATGAGAACCAAATTGAATAATATATTTTTTTTCTATTTATATTTTCTGGTGGTTGATGAATATAATTAAATTCATATAATGTTGATTTAACTTAGTATCCTCGGCACATGTATTCTTTCTATCTGCATTAGATTGAGTTCGTTTGGTTGTGTGTGAGAGTGAGCGTCCATCCTGTGGTAAAAGTCCATTTGGATTTACTAGCAACACCACTATCGCCACCACTCCACCTCCAGTCCACCTCAACTCGGGTACCAGTTTTAGGGGACGGGCCTGGGTTCAAGTCTGGGATCTAGGGTCAAGGGTCTAAGTATGGGTTTGGGTCCGGGGTTCGGGTTCAAATCCAAGTTTGAGTTTGGGTGGGCCTATGGGGTCGGTTCTGCGTCCAAATTTTGAATCCAGTGTTCGGGACTAAAACGTTTAGAACCAGGTCCATGTCTAGGCCAATGTTTGGGTCAGGGTTCGGGTTCAGATTTGAGACAGGGTCCAGGTTGGGGTCTAAGTCTGTGTAGGTCCAAGTTGGTGTTCAAGTTCGGGTTATCATCTTGGATCCAGGTCTAAGTCTTAGTTCGGAATTCGAGGTCAGGTTTTGGTCTCAGGGTCTGGGTCAGAGTTGGGAGTTTGGAATCTAGGTCCAACTCTGGGTTTGTGTAGAGGTCTAGACTCGTGAGTCGACTCTGGAGTCTAGGTTGGTTAGGAGCATATAGACGAAGTTGGATTTAGTAAAATGGTTGATTATTGGGGCTATCTCATATCGGATAGCCTTTAGGTGTATGCGTGAGTTTATAAGCCCTTTTGACGATTTTGCTTTTAAACAGAAGAGTTAGAGTGGGTTCCTGTTTAAAAAAAAATTAGTTGATTATTCAAACATTGGTTAATTTAATCTTTGTTATCAAACATCATAATAGTAATGTACATTAATTTTATTCTCAAGTTCAGTCTATTCTCACAAAAAAATATAATTGCACACTAATCGTAATGTAAAAAAGACTTGTTGTGAAGAGCCTTGTTATTTATGCATTGACGGGGTTCAAATCCTCCATATTTCCCCTGAGAGTAAGATTTGTGTCATTGACAAGCTTTTTTACCTGTGGACAAATGAATTTTTATGTAGGAAAAATCACAATGAGACTCGAATAATATTGAAAAGAAGCACAACCATCAGGCTTGTGTAAGAGCAATATGTTTGGACAATACCGTGCAAAGTCTCATAATAGAGCTACTCAACACCAACATTTATATACAATTCTCACAACTTAAAAAGACTTGGTATTCAAAAGTTCATCTCACATTCCGAGAGCTTAGAAGAGCCATTTTTTCCAAAAGACTAGTACTCATACCTAGAAAGGTCATTTTCCCCATAAAGAGATATATCAAAAATTTCGGACAAAACATAAATTAAAAACCACTTACCCATTAGAAGGAATAAACAATAAACAGGTCAAACTATATTGTTGATGTACCCCATTAATAGAATACTGATATTTTAAGAGAAAATCACAATATCGAAATATTATTTTTCGGTATTATATTTTTATTTTTTAACCACTAAAAAATTTCATGTTTAAAGTTTGTGTATTTTATTATTATTTATCACTTTATTATTTTTTAATTAATAATTATTTAATTCAAATTCAATAATGGAGATTTATTGAGGGACGGTGCGGTGGTAGCAAAGTCGGTATTGTAACCTTGATCCCAAGTTATATTCAACTATTCTATAGCGTGGACTGCCAGCCAACGAGCAGTGGAGGATGGACCCAACGAGCAGCACAGCATTGAGCGTATATCACAAGACGAAAAAGTCTATGCAGAGGCATTGAGGTCATTGTCCGAAGAATTTTGCCAAGCCAATGATGGACTTTGAAATTAACAGCTTTCATGCCCAGTTTGGTATGGGACTTGTTTTGAACGGCGCAAGACACGGTCATGGCTTCTTTCCTTCCTTTGTATCAATTGGGTACTGGTGGGAATTTTTCGGACTATAATGCTGAGTAAAATGGATTCAAAATTGAATTTAGTTAGTTAAATTGAAATTGTTTGTATTGATCATCTAAATTTGAATCCATTATATTGTATGTTATGGATCTTACTCTAAATATACCAATATTTGATTAGATTGTAAAATAATCTTAATTATATATATGTATATGCAAGTGTACGATGAAACTGAGTCATTATTCAGTTAAATTGAGTGAATATTCAGACATAACTCAATAAAATTTAGTTGTAATTGAGTTATTTAATTGAATCTAATTTTTTGACTTTTTCATATGCATTGTTCCACTAGTCTCCCTTTGTCATTTGCCTAGCAAGAAAGGAAGAGAAAGAGAAAGGAAGAGAGAGATAGACGATTAAGCACCCTTGTAAATAATGAAAATATTAGGCCCCTTGGTTAATATTCCACTATAAAATTTTCATAATCTCTAATATCATGCATAAAAATAACATGCTTGCTAGCTTACCAGCTAGATGCCCATTGATAGGAGTATGTTTGTATGATCGACAGTATAGAATGAATTATTCTTTCACCGTTTACAGAAAATTAAGTTTTCATGATGGTTGGGCAATTCCCACACCAAAAGTTTTCATTTCTACCCCCATTAAAATTTGTATAATTAAACTACTTAGAGCACCCATTTTATATACTCCATTTTAACTAAACTCATCTCATACTATACACACCCCTTTAATAGAAAGTCCACTTATCTTCTCAAAATTAGTGTTTTCTTCACTATTACCTCTCATACACCAAACACGAAAGAGCTTTTTCAATATAATTTTTTGTAGTGAGATATATGTTAGTATTCCTTCTCTGTTTAATTTTTTTTGTTTGATTTCATGTGTGATGTGTGGATTTTTTTTTTTTTTTTTTGTGATTTGGTGTTCTGTCAAACATAATTATTTTTTATTTATGGTTTATATGTGTGTGTGTGTGTGTACTCATACAAGTTTGAAATACAAAGAAAAAATGAAGCACCGTAAATTTTTGTGTTGATTATTTATAATTGTGCATTTAAATTATTCTCGTAGGTATACTCAACAAATTTCTTTGATGTAGCTTGTGTCCATTTAAAGAGAAGTTAATGTTGTTGCTCACACTATAGCAACAGTAGCTGCTGCTCCTCATGATAATTTAATGGAGATTGTTTTGACAGAAATCAGAATAGGCTTGGATAATACACAGATAGAGAAAATGATGTACTCACCTTGTTTATTAGTCTATATTATTTTTTTTTTTTGTGTGTAGGGTGTATGAGAGAAGATAAAGAATTAAACTATTGTTATGAGAATATAGAAGGTGAGAGCTTATTATTAAAGGGTGTAGAGGAAAATGTGGAACTGCATAACAAATCAAGCTGTCAACAAGAGGAAAATTTGGAGGAAGAATATGAAGTCCAACTGATCTAATTCTCTACTGATCTGCTCTCCATCTTCTACTGTCATTTAAATTTTAAATAGATTTTGATTATATTTTTTGTTGCTATTTCTATTGTACTCAAACTCTATAAAAGAGTAACTTTGTATCAATTCTTCTGAAGTGAAACATACAGTCAAAACAATTGCATCTGTAGCCGCTACTTCTAAATTTCCTTGTTTGTTACATGGTATCAGAGCTACCAAAAGACTAGCGTCTCATCATGTCCTCCGCTCCTTCCTCATTCACTAGCATCAACAATCCCTCTTCTTCTATCCCTACTGCAACACCCCGCATTTTTTTTATATATGCATATAAATATATATAGTAAATGAGTGTTGTAAAAAGGTGGACATGTGTAGTGGTGTATTTTTAAATCTTGGTAGATTTGAAAAGTAGAGATTTAAAGAGGTTAGTGGAAATAATAGTTAAATTTTTGTTTTAATAGGTAAAAATATGAAACTTAAGGTCCTAGAACTTGTACTACATAGGTTTGGTGTAGAAATAGGTGTTGGAGATGTATAAGATGGCTTTGGAATAGTTTAAGATGGATTGGAAATGAAAAATGGAGGAAATAGAAAAAAAAAAACTGGGCAAAAATGGTACCGGTACTGTATCGTATCGGTACTACGTACCGGAGCAAACTGGTCCAGAGAGTTCGACGTATCGGTACAGCGTGCCGGTACAACTGAAAGTGATCTGACTATTAAAAGTCTCGATCTTGGTCCAATTTTAGCCTTATAAATACCCAATGCCGTCTATTTTGACTCCATTTCAGCCCTACAACCTTAGAAACACTAAGATAGAAAGAAAGGAAGAGAAGAGAGGAAGAAAGGAAGAGAAAAATAAGAGTTTAAAGGAGTTAGTCAAGATCAAACCTAGCTTCCAAGAACAAGGTAGGGGATTTCTTCTGTTTCTCTTTCATTGAGATTAGGGTTTATGTATATATGTATGTTTTGCTATAAATGTGATATATATGATATAAAATCATCATCTCTTAGTCTTTTGGGCAATGAATACATGCTTTATCAAAGTTAGGGTTGATTACCCATGAAATTTCTCTTTTGTTTGAAAAATCCTAGATTTTTGGAGATGGATAAATTTTCTCCTTAAAGTTTTCTTTTATTATTGACATTGGGACCATAGAACTTTGTGTTGAGTAATAAATGATTTCATTGTGATCTCTTGTATTTTTCATAGTTGATTATTGAAATTATGACATGATAAAATTGAGTATTTTTAGAAATATGCTTGTAATTGAGGATATGTTGGTTTCCTCGTTGTATGGTTGTTGTGAGGGACTTGAATTACCATCAAAAGATGCCGTAGAGTGCTAGAGGTTAGTCTACCCCAGTAGGGGTGAGATGGTTTCCTAACACTTGTAGTTGGTGGTCATGTAGTAATGACACCACTATCGTTCACTAGAGTTCGAACTAGGGTTAGTATACTTTTCCTGGGAAGGGACTCGTCACTGCCATTGGTATGGTAGACGCCCTTTCCCAAAGTGCTTGTGATTTTGATTATAATTGGTGAATTAGGTATAGTCGTTGGGTAGATTCTTGAGAAACAATCAACGTACATGGTATGGGATGAACCAATATATATCAATATATGTAGATGAGAACATGAATTGGATTAAGTCAGAGCCGGTGCATTGGTATGAGACAATGCAACGGCAGACATCTTTCCTAACCATTTGGAAATGATTTCTTTTGAGACATACGTTTAATGTTTACATGTATTTATTGCCGTTGTATAAACTTGAGATCGATCTAAATGTCCTTGTTTTATTTCAAAAGTTATATATATTACTTTGCTAAATGAGATCAACTTGTTTTACTTTTATCTAAACCTTGGTTGAGTTTGGGAAGATTTTGTTATAAAGCTTCGTGCTCATCCCTTACAAATTACATATTTTCAGATCATGTACTAGATGAGGAGTTGGGAGTCGAGGAGCTCGTACACTGGGAGACTCAGCTAGACGGGGAGGTGGATCCCTAGGCGGATGCTTAGAGCTATACATTCTTTTGTACAAGACTAGGATATTCTTTTGAAGCAATGAAAAGTCTAGTTTATATTTTGTTATATTCCGTTGCGCTACATTGTTAATTTTTGGGAATGTAAAGGCCAAGATGGGTCTATTCTTTTGGAACAATATTGTGAACATTTTATATTTTTGATGAATGAAATTTACTTATGGATGGATTATTTAGTGTTCTCATGATATAAATGGATGTTAGAAGGTGATGCCGTCCAGGGTGGTATTTGGGGTGTTACACCTACAATCACTCCAATCTCTACTATTGTTTCAATCAAGTTGACTTCGGATAATTATCCTCTTTGGAAGGCAAAATTACTGCACTATTTCTGTGACCAAGACATGTATGGCTACCTTGATGGTACTCTTAGTCTCCCTCCCCAAACTATTGACGCTCAGCATCCTAATACGGGTGCAATTAATCAAGTTCCAAATCCTGCGCATTCTCAGTGGTTGCGACAGGACAGTTTTATCCTGAGCACTCTCATGTCTTCCATGACTGAGGGTGTCTTAGCTCAGATAGTCTCTCATGCCACCTCTTATGAGGTTTGGCGAGCACTTGAAACAAAATTTTCTTCACAATCTCGAACTCGCACCATCCAGGTTCGAACTCAACTTGCCAATGCAAAGAAAGGTAGTCAATTTGCCAATGATTATTTTTTGTCGATCAAAAAATTAGCTGATGAACTTGCTATGGCCGACCAACCTCTCAAATGTGACGATATCATTTCTTATGTTCTTGCTGGATTAGGACACGAATACGATAGCTTCGTATCCTCTATCTATGCTCGCACTGATCACATCACACTTGAGGAAGTATACTCTCTCTTAATTGTGACTGAATCTCATCTAAACCGTCATCATCTTTCTATTCTGACACCACTTGTTGAGGCAAATGTCGTTCAGAAGTAGCTGCAATCGTCATCATCTTTATACATCGTCCTCAAATTTCCACTCATCCATACATGTCACCCTACCTTTACATCTTAAATTACCACCGACTGCCAGAATAGATGATATTCAATCCCGAATTATACCATCTGCCACTAATCATAATGTGCCTCTAGTGTCTCACTCTGCAGGAACAGACGAAGGAACACCTGTTAGGCATGTTAATTCTGTCTCCTCGCCAGTCATAGTAGCTGCTGAAAATTCTCTATCCTTTAGCATACCAGTGGAATGACCTTAGCCTACCTCAGATCCTCCAGTAATGCAAGAAAATACCAGAAACCATGCCATGGTTATCAGATCGCGGAACAATATTTTTAAACAGAAAGCTAGCTCAGATGATTTTGTATGGTATCCTCTATTGAAAGCATTACTTAGCTCTCTTCATTCTACTAATGTAGAACCATCGTGTTATAGTGATGCAATAAAGTCACCACATTGGCATGCAGCAATGAATGCCGAGTTCGATGCTCTTCTACACAATGGGACATGGTCATTAGTTGCTCCACCTCCAAAGGCCAACAATGTTGGTTGCCAATGGATATATAAAATTAAAAGACATGCCAATGGTTCCATAGAGCGGTATAAAGCAAGGTTGATTGCTAAGGGCTTTCATCAACAAGAAGGTGTTGATTTTAATGAGACATGTAGTCCTGTTGTCAAGCATGCTACAGTTCAAATAGTCTTGTCCCTGGCTATTTCTTATAACTGGCAGATTAAGCAAATTGATATTCAAAATGCTTTTCTACATGGCAAATTGGAGGAGGCCGTTTATATGGCCTAACCTCAAGGATACATTCGTCCACAATATCCTCATCATCTTTGCAGGTTACATAAGTCATTATATGGCTTGAAACAAGCTCCGAGAGCTTGGTTCTCTCGTCTATCTGATAAATTATGGGCAATTGGATTTCATGATAGCAAAGGCCTTTTTATTTGGCGCAAGAATGGCGTTCTGGTTGTAATTCTTATTTATGTTGATGATATTATCATCACGAGCAATTCTGGTACTGCCATACAACATGTAATTCAGGCCTTGCATTCGGATTTTGCAGTTAAAGAGCTTGATGACCTTAGCTATTTTTTGGGTGTAGAAGTATTATGCTCAAACGATGGTATGTATTTAACTCAATGTAAGTATGTGGCTGATCTCCTAAACCGCACTCACATGGCAACAACCAAGCCATGCAAGAGTCCTATGTCCACTTCTTGTCACCTATTTGCAACCGACGGAGCTAAGTATTCGGATCCTTCTCTCTATAGACAAGTTGTTGGAAGCCTGCAATATTTAGCATTTACTAGACCTGATCTTGCTTTCTCCATTCACAGAGTAAGCAAATTCATGCATAACCCGTTGGATCCACATTAGCAGGCGGTAAAAAGAATTCTACGTTATCTTAAACATACCATATCAACAGGTTTGTATCTTGGCAAGTCGTCTAATTTTGCAATTCAAGCTTTTTCGGATTCCAATTGGGCAGCTGATCGCGATGATCGTCGATCAGTCGATGCTTATTGCATTTACATGGGTGCCAACCTTATTTCCTGGCGCTGCAAGCAACAATTTACAGTTGCTCGTAGTAGTACTGAAGCTAAATATAAGTCCCTTACAAATACCACTTCCGAACTACAGTGGTTGCAATCAATTTTATCTAAAATTGGCTTAAAGATTCCAACCCCGCCAGTGTTATGGTGTGACAATATTGGAGCCACATACTTGACTGCTAATACTATGTTTCATGCCCGTACTAAGCACGTCGAGATTGATTTGCATTATGTGCGTGACCAAGTTCGAAGAAAGCAACTTACAGTTCAGTTTATTTCTACTCGAGATCAACTTGTTGATTCACTGACTAAACCAGTGTCTCCATGCAAGTTCCCAAATATCTTGGTCAATCTGAATGTTCGGGCACTTCACTTTAGAATGAGGGGGCGTGTAGAGGAAAATGTGGAACTGCATAATAAATCAAGCTTTCAAAAAGAGGAAAATCTAGATGAAGAATAGAAAGTCCAACTGATCTGATTCTCTATTGATATGCTCTCCATCTTCTACTCTCATTTAAATTTTAAATAGATTTTGATTATATTTTTTGTTTCTATTTCTATTGTACTTGTAACACCCCGTATTTTCTTTTTATATATTTGTATAGATATATATATAATAAAATATTATTGTGAATGTGTGGATATGTATAATAAGGAAAGGATAAACCATATAGATGTTTAATCCTAGGATAAATACTAGAGACGCATATTGATTGGAAAGTTTGAGTTTTAAAGATGTTGAAACATGAAAATGGGGATTAGATGAATTTCTAAATACTTTTAGGACAAGATAAGGTTTCCATTGAATCCGGAAGGTCGAAAAACCTTGGGAAGGGTAATAGGAAGTGCATTGGAAACTTGGAAGACGGAGGAAGACTCAGTCTGCTGAGTGGTACCGGTACCGGGTACCGGTACCCCGATTCCAGAAGATTTTTGGTACCGGTACTGGGTACCGGTACCCCGATTCTAGAAGATTTTTGGTACCGGTGCTGGGTACCGGTACCCCGATTCCAGAGGGTTTGTGGTACCGGTACTGGGTACCGGTACCATATGGTACCGGTACACCCGATATAAAAGTCTGAACATTTAATGTCGCGATCTTGGTCCAATGCTAGCCTTATAAATACCCAAGGTCGTCCATTTTGACCCTATTTCAGCCACTCCAACCTTAGAAACCCTAAGAGAGAAAGAAAGGAAGAGAAAAGAGGAAGGAAGGAAGGGAAAAATAAGAGATTAAGGGTAGATTCAAGAATCCAAGCCCTAGTTCTTCAAGCTTTAAGGTAGGGGTTTTCTTCCATTTTCATTCAATGATGCTAGGGTTATTATATATGTACATTTTGCCTCTAAGTAGTATGTATTTGTTATGGATTCATTGATTCTTAGTCTTTGTACAAACATATACATGATTTGAACAAAATAATGGTTTGAAATTCATCAAACCCTAGTTTTTGGGGGAAATATGGATTTTTCTCTATACCTTCACATCACCTTGATTTCTAAAATTCTAGAACTTTGTGTTGGGTAGTAAAATGATTGTATTGATGATCTCATGCTTATTTTCTTACGCTTGTCTCTTGTAACATGAATTGCGAAATGAGTTGTATTCTTAAATAGTTCTATTATGTATCTTGCTTGTGAAAATTGGGGAAAATCATGGAATTTGATTATATATGAGGAGTTGAGTATATTGTTGGTATGACACTCTTGTGTATGGTGTTGTGAGAGACTTGGATTACCTTTGAAAACTGCCGTAGAGCGTTAGAGGTTAGTCTATCCCAATGAGGGATGAGATGGTTGCCTAATGCTTGTAGTGGATCATTGTTGTGACAATGACCACTATTGTTCACGGATACCGGGGAAAAGGGTTAGTATACTAGACACCTTGGAAGGATTTCGTCAATGCCGTATGAGACGGTACACGCCCTTCCTAAATTGGCCTGTGATTGTGATTGTATATGGGTGAACGAGGTAGAATCGTTGGGTAGATTCATGAGAAGCGACAGCCTACATGAGTGGTATCAAATAGAAATTATTGTTCATTGTACCACATATTATTTCCCCAAGAGTTTCGGGTAGTATGGGATGCCGTGATAACTTGTGAAAATGGTATATGGTGGATTGGATTATATTGGGAATTATTTGTCAATTAAAGTCAGTTTTATTCTCTTTTAATTCTTTATTATTGTACAAACTTGAGATCTCTTTTAAAATGTCCTTATTTTCTTTCAAATTTCATCTATATGTATGTTCGAAATGTGACCTACCTGTTTTGCTTGATTTCAAAACCTTGAATGGGTTTGGAAGGATTTTCCTACAGAGTCTTGTACTCATCCCCCTACCTACAAACATTTCAGATTTTACTCATGAGGAGGAGGTAGGACTCGAGGAGCCTGTACCCTGGGAGATTCATCAAGACGGGAGTGTGGATCTCGGGGAGGACTCTTAGCTGGACCCCATATTTTGTTCTAGACTAGGGTATTATTTTGAAACATTGTGTAGCCTAGTTTAGTTTATATTTTCGCTGCAAGACTTACTTTGATATTCTTTTGGAGATGTAAATGCCATTGTTGGGCATATTCTTTTGGATATTATTGTATATGCCTGAATGGTGAAGTAAATTCTTTGTGGATATGAAGTTATGTAGTTGCCCTCATGATTGTAAATGGTTATAGAATGTAATGTCGTCCAGGGTGTATTTTGGGGTGTTACAGTACTCAAACTCTATAAAAGAGTAACTTTGTATCAATTCTTCCGAAGTGAGATATACAGTCAAAACAATTGCATCTGTAGTCGCTACGTCTAAATGTCCTTCTTTGTTACAAAGGGGTACATGTAGTATAGGCTGAGTATAAAAGGGGTGGACTCAATAGTTTGATAACAAAAATTTTAATGGGTTGGAATAACCCCACCCTTTCACAAATTTTTATTTTTTTCAGGTTGAAATTATGACCGTAATGAAAATGGTAATGTGGATAACATTTCGATAACGCTACACTTACCAAAATATTTATAAAAAATTAATTTGTGTTCCACTTATATGACTAATGATCAAATGACTATTAATATACTACACCATTTGATATACACAATTTGATGAAAGTTTTAGGAAACACCACATTATACTAAAATTCATACATATACAAACTTCTAAAGCTTTGGTAAACACATCATTATTCTAACATTTCATGAAACCTAACTCTTGTGGGCATTAATGGTATGTCTTGTAATCGTATAATTTAGTGTTAAGCTCATACGAATCTATTTAATATTACAGTTAGAAAGTTGAATTATTAATTTATAAAAATAAAACAACGGTCAAAATTAATTAGATTTTTATCTACTTTGATCTAATGGTACAAAGTTGATTCAAATTCTTTGTTTTAGTTAAAAAACATCATTTTCATTGTACAACCACAAATGCCAGAAAATCCCACAAATTCACACTTATACTCTCTCTCTCCCTCCCTCCCTCCCCTACCTCTTTTTTATTTTATTTTTGTTCATTTAATTTTAAATTGCATGAGTAAAGAGATTTTTTTTTTCAAATATTATATGATTAATATTTGATTTTTAGTATTAAAGAGTATCTTTAAACACATTTTTATTACTAGTGATATTATATCACAGTTGAGCAAGTTATGCAGCATGGATGGTTGGGTCTCTTAACTCCTTTTTTTAAATAATCATATTGCTCTGATCATATTTTCTTTCCACCAAGTAAAATGGTGCAACCACAACAATTGGATACTAGTAGAATCTAGGATCCAACAGTTCATATGAACTGATAAAAACTTGATGGTCACTATCATCATTTTCCCATTAATTAAACTTTCTCTATTACTCTTCCCATAATAAAATTTATTAATAAATTGTAATTGGCATATGTCACTATTGATAAAGGTAAAGCTGAGAAAAAGTGATCACATATTTTCGGATCCTACTATCATTGCTAAATAATTCAAAAAATTGACTTGAAAATATTGTGGTAGTATTTTTTGGGGTCATCCGTAGCCTGAAAACATCATAGCATAGATAAATACTATTGGGATAAAATAGGAAATATGACTTTTCATGTTCTACGATTTTTATGCATTTAATTTTTTGTATTAGTGGGTCATTTGTTTGTTAGTAATGGGAAACAAAGTAACTGTGATATTTTAATTTTTCAAGTCATGGAAGAGTAGGGTCATTATTATTTTTATTATTGCATTACATAGTGGGATTTTATTTCATATGATATGCAATCCACTCATTTGGGTATCGATAAATTGAAAGAGTTATTCATTTCTTCAAGATTAGTATCTCCATTATATGTTTTGTGTGTGTGTGTGATAGTCCTCTTAATTCAAACAAACTGGTATTAGATGTAATGAACTAGTTTTTAATGGGTGATCAATGGACCCCCGAATTTTGGGGCGTCACAGCTTGGTATCTGAGCATTGATATACGAATTACCTAGGGCTTGATTGGGCATGGGTCTAGACCATTGCATTCATTGTGCATTTCATGTTATGTGCTCTAATATGCTACATGATTATGTGCTATGTGTTATGTGTAACGCCCCGATTTTTCTCCTCTTTTCGGAAATGTTAATTAATATAAAAACACCCAAATACAATAAAAAAGCGCTAATTGTCTCAATAAAATTTTATTTTATCAAAATCATCTCTCAATACAAATGAATCTATCAATATACATAAATCTCTCAATATCATTAAAACATCAATTACATCAACATATCCTCGTCTTTAATACTCCAATTATCTCGTTTCGATCTTTTCTCTAAAATCAGCCTGAAAATATTAAATAAAGCGGGGAAGTATACAATATGACGAGGAAAAATATGCTTAATCAACAGATACCAATATCAAATTTGCATATCATATGTCATGCAGAATCGTAACACAGATCTGACACCTCACCAATCATCCCACCTCAACCCGATCTCACGGGTCTACCGGCTGGTGATGCATCGGCTATTGGCTGCCACGATCCCATCTCAATATTTGTAGGACGCGATCAATGAGACAAAAATATTCAACGATATTCAAACGAAAATTCTAAACAACGATATCACAAGTTGGAATACAAAATATAGGATAATCAAAGAAGTACTCTTTGCAAAGAGATTTAAAGAGAGTATATTGCATACCACCCGTACCTTAGAATTATTATTTGAATCCGATAACTCAGCTTTCTTCCTCTTTTTCCCCAACTTCTCTTGCCTTCTTTCTGGGAGGTCACCAATGTGTTTTCCTCCTAATTCCATAACCAAAGCCCCTATTTATAGGCATTCAATATTCTAAAATGTCGAATATTCTTGAGGAATATTATAAAATGTGAAATATTCTAAAGGAATATTCTAAAATGTGGAATATTCTAGGAATATTCTAAAATCTTCTAGAACCTTCTAGATCCTTCTAGAACCTTCAAGATCCTTCTAGAAACTCCCAAAACCCTTGGCTCACAATGCGCCACACGACCCCTATTTTTAGGTCCGTTTTTGCCCCGAAACGACTAATCACATTACGGGTTAAGCTTGATTAAATTTTGTTTGAACTTTTAATCAAAAATAATTAAATTTTGAGCTTATAGCTTTTTGGGACCTCGATGAAGTCGTTCACCACCTAGTCGCCTCGATCTATGTGCAAAATTTTAACTTATCTTAGAATTCGACAAAATTCGATATGGTGACTACATTCCGCGATACGAGTCCAACGAAGAAGTCCGTTGTGTCATACGAGGTCTATAGAACACGTATTTCAATTTTATATTATTGTGGTAAAATGACCATTTTGCCCTTTCTATGAAAAAAATCCAAAATTTCCCGAGTTTTACATTATGTGAACAATATGCATGAAAAAATGAATATGGAAAGGGAAACACTAGGGTTAAGAAATATAACTTTAGGGTCAGGAAGGGAAACGATGTGTAAGCCACTGTTTGGGCATCTACTATATCCTACGGTTTTAACTTTTGATCCATAACTTTGGGATACTAAGTTATTGGCCTATTGTTATCTTATGTGTGTACAGATGGCAACTAGAGGAAGGGGACGTCGAGGTGGACGGAACAACAAAACACCACCACCGGCCTTTGACCAACAAGTCTTCATAGAGGCTATCGGTACTGCGACTGCTACTGTTGTACAGGCCAGTGCTACAGCTTCTACCATTGCATAAGCTAGTGAAAATGGGGGCCAAGGAGGCTCAAGTCTCCTCCAAAATTTCAAGGCACACTAGCCTCTGATCTTTAGGGGAGGGGCGGACCCGATGGTAACTAACCATTGGTTCCAGCAAGTTGACAAGATCTTAGGGGCTATGGAGATCACCTCCGATGCCACTAAGATAATGCTAGCTACTTTTCAACTAGAGGGACAATCTCAATTGTAGTGGGATTGGGTCAAGACCTCAAAGAACTTGGAGGCAACATCATGGGGAGAGTTCCGAGAGCTCTTCATGAGAAAATATTTCTTGGCTTTTGTCCGACAAGCTAATGCTCGAGAGTTCCTAGACTTGAGGCAAGGGACTATGAAGGTGCTTGAATACATGACTAAATTTATGGAGTTAGCTCGTTTCGCTGACGACTATGTGGCCACAGACATGGCCAAGGTGAGAAAGTTTGAGGATGATTTGAAATTGTCCATCCGAGAAAAAATTGTGGGCCTCTGCCAGCAAAACTTGGACTCGATAGTTGAGGCATCTATGACCATTGAGAGAGAAGTGGATGACGCAAAAAGCATCCTGGATTTGGGTGCTAAAGACAAGAAGAATGAGGGCCAATATTTTTCTTCGAGTTTAGGGAAAAAGCAAAGGACTTCGACTCCATAGGGCTGAGGCTATCAAGGCCAAGGCCAGGGTAAATCCTCCTAAGGCGGGAGAAATCAGAGGCCTTCCTACCATGCATGCCAAAACACTTGCTATCATTGCAACCAACCGGGGCATATGGAACGGGGTCCTCAATGACAGGGATCTCAGAGTTATGGAGCATCCTAGTCCTAGCCTTCGGTAGGGCATGCACATACACACTTTGTTTCTCCCTACCCCACCATGGGCTAGGGAAGCCAGTATTAGTTCTAGGGTGCTGCACAAGACCTTACTACTTCACATGTGGGGGTTCGCAATCAGGCCAGATAGGCTAGAACACGGGCCGAGGTCGAGGTCGAGACTAGGGTTCACAAGCTAGGACTTCAGGGACCCAGGGACGTGTCTATGCCATCACTCCTCAGACTGAGCCAACAGATCAATCGATTATTCAGGGTACATTTCTACTTTCTCGCTTATAGACAAAGGTGTTATTTGACAAGGGTGTTATTTTTACTTTCTCGCTTATAGACAAGGGTGTTATTTGACTCTGAAGCATCTCATTCTTTTATTGTTGCATCATGTGTGAAAGATTTGGGCTTAGAGGTTGAAACCTTGGAAGAGCCATTGCATGTGAGTTCTCCCATAGGAGCTAAGGTGAGTGTTGATTAGATATGTCGGGCTTGTGAGTAAGAAATCTCGGGGATTCTACTCACTGTAGACCTTAGAGTCATGGACATGTCAGAGTTTGATGTTATCCTTGGTATAGATTTGTTGACGATACACTGAATCATAACTGATTGTGATCGAAAGAGAGTCACTGCCGACACACCAGAAGGTTTTTGTTTCATGTTTCAAGGAGATAAGCACGATACTTTATCCCAAGCCGTGTATAACTCTAGATGGCACAGATAGTTAATGGGTTGGCTAGTAAGCCTTACCTTGGAGAATGAAACGAGACATGAGTTGAGTCTTCCTCGGGTGGTTTGTGAGTATGAGAATATTTTTTCAGATGAACTATCGAGATTACCTTCACATAGGGATGTAGACTTCACTATTGAGTTGCACCCAGGTACATTGCCCATTTCTATGACTCCACATAGGATGGCGCCTGCTGAGTTGCAAGAACTCAAAGTTCAATTACAAGAATTGTTGGACAGGGGCTTTATTAGGCCGAGCACCTTACCTTGGGGCGCTCCGGTGTTATTTTCCAAGAAGAAGGACGAGACCCTTTAGCTATACATAGACTACCGGCAGTTGAATAAGGTTACTATCAAGAATAGATACCCTTTTCCAAGGATTGATGATTTGCTAGATCAACTAAGAAGGGCGCGGGTCTACTTCAAGATAGATCTCCGCACCGGTTACCATCAGTTGAGGGTTAAGGAGGCAGATATCCCTAAGACGGCGTTTAGGACACGATATTGACATTTTGAGTTCACAGTGATGCCATTCGGATTGACAAATGTTCCAGAGGCATTCATGGATCTCATGCATAAGGTGTTCCAACCCTACCTAGATCAGTTCGTTGTGGTCTCTGTTGACGACATCTTGATCTACTTTAAGTCTGAGGAGGAGTATGAGGGTCACTTGAGGATTGTTCTCCAGGCCTTGAGAGACCATCAGTTGTACGCCATATTCAGCAAGTGTGAATTTTGGCTTACTGAGGTAAAAATTTTGGGACATATTGTGTCGATTTCGGGTGTATCTTTGGACCCAGAAAAGGTTGAGGCAGTCATGAATTAGGAGAGGCCGAAGTCAATCTTCGAGATACGAAGTTTCTTGGGATTGGTAGGGTATTATAGGAGGTTCATTGAGGACTTTTCCCGATTAACTACACCTATGATCAAGTTGACCCACAAAAGAGGTCAAGTTTGAGTGGAATGACTCGTGTGAGAAGGCATTCCAGGAGTTGAAGAGAAGGTTTACTTCAGATCCTATTCTGATGTCTCAGAAAGGGGACATAGGTACACAATGTATTATGATGCCTCCTAGAACAGACTTAGATGCGTTTTGATGTAGTCTGGAAGGGAAGTGGCTTATGGTTCTCGACAGTTAAAGAAACACAAGCAAAATTATCCCACACATGACATGGAGTTATGATTAGCACACAACTTTGTATATTCTGAGATGCTAATCAACTCATTTTGTGTGCTTTTAAGCTTTAAATGATATAAAGTATGATAATTGAAGTCTTAACGCCATGTGGTTGTACTTGCAGTTGAATGGAGACAACCATTGTTTTAAAGACCCTCCCACACCTCTTGGGTTGAAGGGAATTGAAAAGATAGGTTGAGGATAGCTCGGGAGCAAAGAAATCAAGAGTTATAGATAAGGAAGCAGAATGATACCGGTACCCAGTACCGGTACCCAAAACCTATTGGAATAAGGGTACGGGTACCATATGGTACCGGTACCATGTACCGGTACCACGTTCCTGACGTGCCCAAATTCTACAGATCTTCTCAGCTGTTTTGAGGGCCCCACTAGTGCGACTCCACCACTTTTCTGACACACCCAGGATGCTGATCAGCGTGGCCTCTCCTTCCCTTGAACCCTGAAGCTACAACATTTAATGAAGGGTGAGAAAGAAGGGTAAAAATAGCCCCTGACATGGGTCTGGCCCTAGCTGCCCCTACCCCCTTTGGTTGACTGCCACCTCCAGAGGGTCAGCCATGCTCTCTTGCACGATTTTGGAGGGGAGCTGCTTACTTCTCTAGAAAGAGGGGTTGGAATGGATTATTACATTTGGTATTGTATGAAGTATAGAAAGAGAAGCTCTGGGGAGAAGAAGATGAATAGTGGATTCTAGAGAGAGAAAATGACGTTTTTCATGTATTCTCTATTGTTTTAGCTTGGAATATTTTGTAAGGATCTTGAGAACTTCTTTGAATGCTATGAATGCTAGTTCGTTTATGTTGGTTCCTAGTTTAATGCTCATTTCAATGCTTTACCATTAATGTTTTCTAGTTCTTCATTTTTTATCGATTCAAAATGGGTTTTCATCTTTTTCAAACTTAGCTTGTGAGTTATTGCATTTAGTTACTCTAGACCTCATTTCATTACAATGCACCTTCATTACCTAGTCATTCTCATTTCAAGTATGAATAGCTAAAATTTCTAGTTGGCAAGACCAAGGGGGACCTCTCTTTGGGCACACCATTTCAACTCTTTCTCCCCTCTCCCTTTAGAGTCAAATGGTTTGTTTTGACCAGATTGAAGGCGGGTGATTCGATGAGACTTTGATAAACCGTAGGTCTAGTCACGGTTTATGCTTAGATACTCACCGATATCATCCCCGGCTTTCCGTGAATCAAACATTCATTCATACCCAATCGGAGGAGTGGGTTGAGTTGAGGTGACATACCCATTGGAGTAACCTCTTGGACTTGCCAACACTTGTTTCCCATTAGATTCTCATTAGCTCACACTTCACCAACCAAATCGCAAGACAAAATATTTTTACATTTCCGTGTTTCACCAAATCACTTCAAACTTGACACACTTCCTTCCCTGTGGATACGACCTTGGAATTCTCTTCCAAGTATCACACGACACACGAAAGTCTCCTTGCGATTGGAGAGCATTTTTGTGCATACGCATTCCATTCTACATCATTCCATTTTTCTTGCCTCATTGCCCTCTCTTTTGACACTATCCCTAGGGGAAGAAATCTTTCTCCCCCGGCCATACATTGCATCATTTGAGGGAGAGTAATTAGGGGTTAGTTGAGGTTAGGTATTTCTATCAATCAAGTTAGCGGCCATAGCCTTTGCTTTGAAGGCTTGGCGCCACTATCTACACGGTGAGTAGTTCGAGGTATTTTTGGACCACAAAAGTCTAAAGTACATTTTTACACAGTGAGACCTCAACATGAGGCAGCGTAGGTGGATGGAGCATCTGAAAGATTATGACTTTACTTTGCATTACCAGTTTGGTAAGATAAATGTGATGACCGATGCACTTGGTTGGAAGTCACGAGGAGTTGTGGTTAGTGTAACTTTCAGGGAGTGGCAGATGCTTGAGACTGTGGGACAGTTTGGGCTATAGGGCAGGTTCAAAGTACCTTGGGAAGTTTGGTGACTACGCCTTCCTTATTGTGCTGAATGATTGAGTCTCAAGGGCAAGACCTAGAGATATTGTCTATTAAGGATTGAGTATGGTCGGGTACATGTGACAGTGTTGGGCCATTCACACGGATAGTAGTCTTCGGTTTAGGGGACGGGTGGTTCCCCAGTTAACAAAGCTGAGAGAGGAGATCCTTAGGGATTTCTATTGCTCCTGTTTTGCTGTACACCTCGGTGACACAAAGATGTATCAAGATCTTCTTCGCCAATACTACTGGAGTGGGATGAAGAAACACGTCGGGGATTTTGTTAGTAATGTCTCACGTGTCAACAAGTGAAGGCTAAGCACTAGAGACTAGCAGAATTACTCCATCCTTTAGAGGTAGCTGAGTGAAAGTGGTAGCATGCCACGATGGACTTTTTGACTCACTTGCCACGAATATCGCGAAGGCATAATGTGCTGTGGGTGATAGTGGACTGTCTTACTAAGTCGGCACACTTTTTGGCAATGCAGATAACCTTCACACTGGAGGAATTCTACAGGTTGTATATATGGGAGATTATCCGATTGCATGGGGTGCCCGTATCTATAGTATCAGATTAGGATCCCAAGTTTAGGACTCATTTTTGGGAGAATTTTCAGCGAGCCATGGCGACACAGTTGATGATGAGTATTATTTTTCATCCCCAAACAGACGATCAATCTGAAAGGACCATCCATACATTAGAGGATATGCGTCCTAGATCTCAAGGGTAGCTGGGAAGGATATTTATCCTTGGTGGAGTTCGTGTATATAAATAGTTATCAGGCGAGTATACAGATGGTACCCTATGAGACACTATATGGAAGGCCTTGTCAATCCACGATTTGTTGGACAGAGGTGGGAGAGAGACTCTCTATGGGTCTGTAATTGGTTAGAGATACCTTAGAGAAGGTGGACTTGATATGAAGCGCCTTTTCACGGCTCAGAGCAGACAGAAGAGCTACGTCGACAAATGATGATGACCGCTAGAGTTTGAGGTGGGAGATCATGTCTTCTTGAAGGTGATGCCTAAAAGAGGAGTGTTCAGGTTCGGTAAGGGGGGAAAGTTGTCGCCGAGGTATATGGGGCCCTTCGAAGTACTTGAGAGGATGGGTACAGTTGCTTACCAGTAGGTGTTACCGCCAAATCTATTGGGTGTTCACGAAGTATTTCATGTCTCCATGCTCCAGAAATACACCCTAGATCCGACTCATGTGGCCGATTGGGGCGGGCTTGCTGACGTGGATGAGACCTTCGAGGAGGGACTGGTGCGTATCATGGATAGTCGGGATCAGGTTTTACGAGGCAAGACCGTGAAGCTAATAAAGGTGTTGTGGTAGCACCAAGGTGTGGAGGAGGCGACATGGGAGCATGATGACACTATCCATACCAGTTATCCTTTCTTATTCGAGGATGGAGGTACATTTTTGTAGTTATGAGTATGATGTAGTTGTAGCATATGCATGTGGTTGAATGTGCATGTGTGTGTGAATTTCGGGGACGAAATTCTTTTAAGGGGGAAGAATATAAAACCCGGGTAAATTTAAATTTTTTCTAAAAAAGGAAAAAATGATAATTTATCACTACAACGCGGATTTGAAATAAGTATTTCTCTAGAGCTCGGATGACATAATGGACTTCACTATTGGATTCGTCTCGCGAAACCGAGTCACCTAGACGATATTCGTCGAATTTTGAGATATTCAGATTTTGCTTATATTTCGAGGCGACTGGGTGGCGGGTGGCATCAGAAAAGTCCCCACAAATAAATTTTATAAAATTTTCTTATAATTGAATTAAAGTTCAAATAATTAATTTGAACTTTAACCGGGATGAAATTAATTGTTTCTGAGCGAAAACGGACCCAGAGAAGGGGGCGTGTGGCGCGACTTGGACCAAGTGTTAAGGATTATAAATATGATGAAATATCTTATTTTGGAGACATTTTTTCAGCTGAAACCGATAGGTACACGTTGGGGAGAAGGAGAGAAAGAAAGAGAGAAATCCAAACTTCTTTCTTAGATCCATAGAGTTTCGCCGGTCGAAATTCGTCGAGCCATGAATCAAAGTCGGTCCCCTCGACGAGGGCTACGCTTACATACCAAGAACAAAGGATTTCACTGAAGATCCAAATAGAGTATTTTGGGAAAATCAAAGGTTTGGGCTTAAATCTTGCTTTTTGAGGCTTCCTACGACTTCTTTACGCTTCAAGAAGTAGGGTTCCTCCTACTCTAGTTCATTTATAAACTAGGGCATCCCTAGAAAATGGTTAGAGGTACAAAGTTAGTTATGACTTACCTATAGTCATGGAAATTAGGAAATGGGTCTAGAAATGGCCTAAATGAATTCCTATCTTAGAATTGATGTGGAAGTATATGTGTAAACTCTTGGAAATCGGGTTTATGTGGGCATGCTATGTGTTTAGTTGGTGCCTTGTGAATTGTGTTAAGTATGCAATGTTGATTTATGTGTATTAATATATTGACGTAGTTATGAATTTTTGGATATTATATGCATATGATATAATTGTCTATGATACATGTTGAAATGTATGGTTTAATTGGCTCATATGACACTCATTACATATGGCACATGACATTGGTTTTGCAATGGTTCATTACATTGCATATGTACGGAGGCATCACATTCATGGGCTTAGGCATGATTGTGGGTGTGTGTGGGGGTGGTTTATTCAAACATCATATTGGTAGTTGATTGGTGGGCTTAGGAAAGTGGGATGGAAGGTCCTACTGAGTCGCACAGTTGCATGCATGGAAAACTTGTGTCAGGTATAGCAAATAGGGATAGACTCTCCCTTGGGTGCAAGAACCAGCTATTTGGTTCACACACTTCCTGGTAGTGAAATTCTTGAAAAGTGTGATGGTGTACGGAACTGGCGGTTGAGATACCAAAATCCGTTGCCCAACAAAGACACAAGATTTTGATTTACAAAGTACTCATTCAATGAATAACACCCATTAGTAACTTGGTTTTGTAAAAATACAACTTTTATTTCTAACAATCGTTGGGTGGATTTTCGTCAAATAACGGTTTCATTTCACAAGTGCATTGCATTGTGTTGTGGGAGTCATTGAGGACTCGGGTTAAAATTTCATGAGTGAGTTTCATCTCATTTCATGGCCTGACATGATAGAATTCCAACATTGAAAGACATTTCTTGTATAGAATTGGTTATTATGTGTTGATTGTTTCATGTACACATTTCGTATGCATCTTAGGTGGGGACTAGCCTCTGTAGGAGATACTCTATTGAGTGTAGCTCACTCTATACGGGAAAATATTTTAGGTGCTGGATATACACCAGTGGACGACTCTCATTTGGAGCCTCAAGGGTGAAGAGAGGCCGCCTTGTGGCCATTAACCTTGGTTTTTGTAAAAATTTTGTTTTGGGCATATAATCTATGGACTATTTTTAATATAACCTTACATGTGTTTGGATATGAGTATGGATAAATGGACCTGGTGTGGTCAATGTTTACTCATAAGTGGATCTGGTGCGGTTAATGTTGTATATTGGACCTCAGATGGGTCATGTGATTGTATAATGTACATGTTGTGTTTTGGGTAGAGCTTCTAATTCAAAGGAGACTCAGCCTAAATTTCATTAAATTATGAATCCCAATAGATGGGATATAATGGTGCGATATCGAGTTACACGATATCCATGGGTATTCCGCGGGTTGATGGGTGATCAATATACCCCCAGATTTTGGGGGCGTCACACCCCGGATACAATTAACTTTCTATTTCCTCTAGAAGTTTAAAATACTTCATTGTTTCTTCATTAGCCCCCTAGTGGGGACCATTTGTCGGTGGTTCATCATCTAACATTTGCACTTACATTTGACAATTCCAATCGCCTCGTGTATCATTCCGACCATATTGTCCCAAACATCTAAATCAATAGAACTTTCATTTTCTTAGTTACCATGCAAAGGTCCAATTCTTATACTTCTTTAAGAATCCATGGTAATTCAAATGGTTATGACTAATTTCTTATGGCATAAGTAGCGATTTGAACATTTTTTATAAGGGAAATTGATCGTTGAACCTTCTTCCTTATTACTGTATGCAAATTTGAGGAATTGATCAACCTTATTTATATATTTCGTTGAGACCCTATCTGGTAAATTAATCCAACTCTTGTCCATATCTTAACTTTCTTGAATTGATGCACAAAACTTTAACTTATGATAACCATTATTTAATATAGAAACATGATCACATGGAAGGTTTATTATGTTTATGTGATTAACCCTAGAAAGTGCGTTAGTGAATTAGGGTTAATTGTGCGTGTTAGTTAATTTAAAGTGTTTCATTTAAATAATATTATGCCTAAAGTTTGAATAATATGTTTGTAGATTTTTTTATTCAATTATGGAGAATGGGAGGGCTAAAGTGCAAAGAAGAACAGAGAAGAAATCTAGCAACATTGCACCATCCGTATGCTAAGAGGACCATCCCAACGGTGGCCAAGGTCAGCAAGGCAACAAGGGAGGCTTCCATGCAAAAACCAGTGGATAAGCACCGTCTGGATGGTGGTGGTGGCGTCCGAACAATGACTTTAGCCACCTCAACCCTAGATCTTCTCCTATTAGTTCAATTTACCTCCCTTGCATCCAATTGGCTGCCTTGGGTGTCTACCGGAACTCGGTCTTCATTGAATCATAGATCTGGCGATCGATTAACTATAGTAAACCTTTTGAATGGTTCACCTTTGGGTTTACTAAGGCTATTTGATTGTTGTATGTTGCATAGACCTTCCGAATAACCTAACGGTTGATGTGGTATAGTTCAACATATAAATCAGACCAATCGATTAACTTTTCATTACCTTTTTCATTTGTTGTAATTAGTTTATTTTAAGTGTTTATTTATTAGTTATTGAGCTCACACCACAAGCAGTTGTCATACACACTAGGTGCATGAAAATTTTTCCTTTTTCTGTCTACAAGTTTCCAATAGATAACTCCCTGTGAATTCGACCTTGGACTTCACCGAGAATATTAAAACTCATCCACTTATACTTGGGCGTGCGATTAAGATAAAATCAAGTTTTTGGCAATGTTACTAGGGAGTTACTGTAGTTTGAAAAAGAAAAGGAAATTGTCTTGACTAGTCATTTCATTTTGTTGTTTATGTTTGCTAAGTCATCAACAGGGTCTATAAATCAATCTAGTCCATCATCTTCTTTATCTTCTGAGTCTTTTAAATTAAGAATGACCAATAATAATCAAAGAGATTAAGAAGTGATTTAGAATTCTAGACTTTTGAGAGAATATCTGCACCTTACACGAACTAGTGTCCCCAAATGTTTGATTTTTTACACAAATGCTCCCAATTTTAATAACAAAGCATGGACAATACAACTATTACCACAACTTCATGGTCTTAAGTCTAAAAATCCTTATTTGCATATGAAATATTTTGAAGAAGTATGTGGTGCATTACAAGATAATTTTGAAACAGTCTGGTTGAATTTTTTTTCTTTTTCTTTGAAGGATAAAGCTAAACAATGACTAAATTCTTTGAAACCTCAGTCCATTCCAAATTGGCAAGTCTTACAAACTGATTTTTTAAAGAATTTTTTCCTGTACACCGAGCCAATGCATTGAGATGCCAAATCATGAATTTTTCTATGAAAGAAGGAGAAATTTTTTACCAATGTTGGGAGAGATTCAAAGATCTTCTCCAAGATTGTCCACATCATGCAGTCAAGAGTTGAACCCTAGTTGGTTTCTTTTATGATGTCATTCCTTCTACATTAGGCAAATTTGTAGAAATGATGGCCCAAAGAGAATTCATGGGAAATAATCCTGATGAGGCATTCGAGTTTTTTGATACTATTTTTGAGAGTGCTATCATTCAACATAAGACCCCACTAAAGTATAAAGATCATGAGAGTGCCATAGTTTTATGCATAATTAAAAACTTCAGAATTTAGCAAGCTTTGTTGGATCTTGGAATCTGTGTCAATTTAGGTGAGTTTAAACTCATAAATGTTACATTCCAGTTGGCTAACCGATCAATGCAAATTCAATGAGGAATTGTTGAGGATGTGCTTGTTCAGGTTGATAAGTTTTATTTTTCCTGTGGATTTTATTGTTTTACCATACTTAGCCTGTTTTGCATATTGCTACACAAATTCGTATCATTTTAGGCTGTCTATTTTTTGCTACATCGAATGCATTAATTAATTGTAGGAATGGAGTCATGAATCTTTCATTTGAAAATTTGACCATGACTTTCCTAATCAAAATAATAATAATAATAATAATAATTTTGAACATCTTTGATTTGATGAAGCACCCAAGTGAGGAAATAGAAATTTGTGAGGTGGATGTAGTTGATGAGATTATAGAGGAGAAATTCAACTCGTCTTCTTGTTCTGACCATCTACAAGTTTGTTTGATTAATTTTGTTCATGATAATGGGAATCTCAATGCTGAGTTTTATGCTAATTTGTTAAATTATTTGCAAGAGTTATCAAGAGATGCAAGAGATTTAGGCAAGAAGAAGTTTGTTGGAGGAAACAAGCCCCGGCTAAAACTAGGCACTAACTCCAATTGGAAACTTAAGTTCGATTAATCTATCCCCTAAGCACTTCCTGTATATAATAGTTAGAATTTTTATTTTGTGTTTTTTATTTCTTTTGTATAGTTCTTTTGTTATTTTGCAAATTAGGTTACATCGTGAATTCTGTTTCTTCTCGTTACCTCTTTATACATTTATTCCTCTTAAGCTTTGATTTACATTTTTTTTTTCAGATTGAGGAAAACGTTAAGTTTAGGTTTGGGGTGGGAATAAGCTCACATGTGTTTGACATTTTTTTGGAATTTTTGATTTTTTTTTGCTAATCGTCTTTGTATCTGACAGACGTTAAAGAACTGGATAGTAAGTCTTTTAATTTTCAAAAAATGGATGAACTTTTTTTGGGTCTAATCTTGGTGTGTCACGCACACTTCCAATGGATGTACATTCTTTGATCATGACAAAAACAAGGATTGTGAGAAAAATAAAAATATTTGAAAGTCAAGCAAAACATTTGTCTGAAAAAAGTTCATACGCCAAACGCCGATGAGCGAAATGACTCAATGGTTGTGTGAAGTGAGGTCAATTAATGCATATGAGAGAATTCAATCAATGTTCCGAACCAGGGTGTGCATTAGATCAACTCGACTGGATTAAATATGAGCAAAATAAGGATTACCCTAAGACGCCATCTTAATCTAGTCCAAGGCTTACAAGATATGTGTGGCATGAGATTGTTCAGCTTACTAATTATTTGAATTTAGAGGAATCTGATGAAAATTGATCTTTTGTCATAATCAAGGATATTAACTTTTAGGGTTTCATGTTTCTTTTTTAATTTTTGTTTGTTAAATTTTTATTTTAATTCGGTGTGTTGTTATGAATGTTTAATTAGTTATTCTAGCATGATATTTTAACGCTTTTTGAATGTAGGAGCAAAATTGCAGCGAAAAAGGGAAAGTAGGAGATTTTGAGACAACTAAAGAGAAAGCACCACTTTGGACTGTCATCATCAACTTAAACTTGACTGGGCACTTTTGGATCTATTCTCTCTTTCTTTTGACTATTTAATTGTAGTTGTTACATTACTTTCATACTTTGGATATTAATTTGGTTTAACTTTACATTTCTGTTGGTTTTGAATTTTAGTTTAATTATGTGTTTTGGGATTTTAAGTAGAACTAATTTTGATAAATTACAACTGATCAACTTGAGTTATATTTTGATTGTAAAAGTTTTGGTGTTAGGATGAAATATTATGTGCAGGTACTATGAAATTATTTCAGTATTTTTTTTATTTGAACGTATAACCTTTGTCATCCTATTAGGGAATTTTATGTTTACTTGTGCATTATCTCTACATTTTTATTTAAAACTTACTATTTTGAGCACAATATGAATTAACATTTTCAAAAATATTTCTGAATAACATGATTCTTTGGAAAACTTACATACATAGTGGAGATGTGATAAACCTTGCAGTTTTTGAGCCTATCTTCTTTGGAGAGATTTTTAACGCTTACTTTAGTAAGAATTTTAGTTCAACTTTAATCCTTGAATAATCTCATTATTCTTTTTGTGACTGGTACTTGTTGAGTAATATGTTAACAATCCCTTTTGTAATTACATATGAGAATTCTGCATGCAATACATTCTGAAAAATGATTTTAGGCCATTTGTGGTTATTATTTGAGCCTTATCCATTTTTTTTGCAAAATTATCTCTAGACAGTCGTGATTGAGCAAAATCTTTTCTTTAAAGCCATGTTTTTGACCAAGCCAGTAAAAATACATACATACCAGCCCTGGCTATTCAATTTTTTTGCATACTCTTTTAAAAGTAGATTATATGGACGAAAAAGGGAAAAAAAGAAAAAGATGTAGGCTGTGAAAAATGAAAGGCTAAATACAAAAGGTTGATTTTGGCATCGAGGCTAATTTTGATAAGCTGGTAGACGAGCTGTGTATTTCTTTAGATTTTTGGAACAGTGAAACATTGCACACACATGGGTTTTTCATAAAAATGTTGGGAATGATTACGCGAGTAGGATTTTTTATTCTTAAGTTGGGATGAATGGGGAAGTATTTGAAAAATTATGCAATACTGCTATAATTTTATTGTGATAAGTATATAATATCTTATCCTAATCATTGAAGTTTATAGGTTCCATTACTGGAAACCTTCATGAGACAAAACTAGGGCTCACCTAGGGGTTTAAAGACTTGTTGTTTAGGCTAAATGCCATTATGACATCTACGAAAGTGATTTTTTATTTTATTTGTTTATATTACTAGAGACTAGTTATGTTTGGTTGGGGGTGTGATTAACCCTAGAAAATGCATTAGTGAATTAGGCTTTAGGGTTAATTGTGTGCATTAGTTGATTAAAGTTTTTGATTTAAATAGTATTATGCCTAATGTTTGAATAATATGTTTGTAGACTGTTCAAAAAAAATTACATTTGTAGGGTTTTGTATGCAATTATACAGAATGAAAGGGCTAAAGTGCACACAAGAACAAAGAAAGAAGAACAAAGAAGAAATCCAACAACTTTACACAATCCGAACGCTAGGTGGACTATCCCAAAGGTGGTCCAAGTAAACAAGGGAGGCTTCCATGCAAAAACAAGTGGATGAGCACTATCTGGACGGTAGTGGTGGTGTTCGGATGGTGGCCTTAACCTCTTCAACCCTAGTTCTTCTCCCATTGGTCCAGCTTACATCCCATTGGCTGCCTTGCTGTCTGCCACCTCAAGCCTTTTTTGAGGTATATAAATTACCATGTTTTGGGAGGGTTTTGGGAGATGATGGGAAGACCTAAACACTTGGAAGAAATGCCCAACCTCTCCACCCTCTAAGCCAAATTCTCTTATCTACATTTCTGTTATTTCGTTTCTACTTGGTAGTGAAAAGTGGGGGTGTTTCAACTATTCCTGTAACGCCCCAAAAACCACCCTGGACGACATTACATTCTAATAACCATTTAAGCATGAGAGAACTAAGTAAATCCATCGACAAGAAAATTTAGTACATCAATATTTGGTATTGTAACAAAATTCGGGCAGAGTCTCCTTTGTACGGAGAGCTCTACCCCAACTCCCAACCTATGCAATTCTACTGTAATGACCACACCGGGTCCATTCAACTACCATAAAATCAATCCATCAAGTTTACATGTTATCCCAAAAGAATAGGCCAAGCTATGACCTTTACATCCAACAAAAGTACTAAAATACACAACGAAATTTACAAAATAAGACTAGGCTATATAATTCTCCCAAAAGATTATCCCAGTCTATAACAAAAGAAATGGGGGGGTTGCTCTAAGCATCCACCTTGGGATCTACGCTCCCTTCTGTCGGAGTCTCCCAATGTATCGACTCCTCGACTCCCAGCTCTTTCTCAAAGGCAAAATCTGAAAGGTGGGGAAGTAGGGGGTGAGCACAAGGCTCTGTAGGAGAATCCTTCCAAACCCATTCAAGGTTTTGAAATCAAGTAAAACAGGTAGGTCTCATTTCGCACATACATATCAATGAATTTTGAAATAAAATAAGGACATTTTAAAAGAGATCTCAAGTTTGTACAATAATAAGGAATTGAAAGAGAATAAAATCAACTTTAATTGACAAACAATTTTCAACATAATCCAATCCACCATACATCATTTTCAAAAGTTATCGCGGCATCCCATACTACCCGAAACTCTTGGAGAAATAATATTTGGTACAATGAACAATAACTTCTATTTGGTACCACTCAAGTAGGTTGTCGCTTCTCATGAATCTACCCGACGATTCTACCTCGTTCACCCATTTCCACTAACAATCATAGGCCAATTTAGGAAGGGTGTGTACCGTCTCATACGATATTGATAAAATCCTCCCAAGGTGTCTAGTATACTAACCCTTTTCCCCGGTATCCGTGAACAATAATGGTCACTGTCACCACAATGATCCATTATGAGCATTAGGCAACCATCTCACCCCCCATTGGGATAGACTAACCTCTAACGCTTTACGGCAGTTTTCGAAGGTAATCCAAGTCCCTCACAACACCATACACAAGAGTGACATACCAACAATATACTCAACCTCATATACAAACAAATTCCATGATTTTCTCCAATTTTCACAAGCAAGATACATAATAGAATAATTTAAGAAAACATACTCATTTCGCAAATCATGTTACAAGAGACAAGTTTAAAGGAAATAAGCATGAGATCATCAATACAATCATTTTACTACCCAACACAAAGTTCTAGAATTTTTGAAATTAAGATGATGTGAAGATATAGAGAAAAATCCATATTTTCCCAAAAAAAACTAGAGTTTGATGGATTTTCAACCATCATTTTGTTCAAATCATGTGAATGTTTGTAAACATACCAAGGAACAGGGAACCCATAACAAATACATACTATTTAGAGCCAAATATTACATGTATATTAACCCTAACATCAATGGACAAGAATGAAAGAAAACCCTACCTTGAATCAAGATTGAAAGTGAAACCCAAGCTCTATGGACCTCCCTCTTCCCTTTTATTCCTTCCTTAGTCTTCCTCTAGGGTTCTAAGGGTTGGGGTGTGAGAGTGGAATGAGAGAAATGAGAGTAAAGGGGCTGAATATGGGGTTTTAAACCAGCAGAATCCCGAATATTACTGTTCATGGACTGTTTTGGTTTTCTCCAAAATTACGGTTTTGCTATTAAAATCTCCAATTTGATCCATATGACTACCCTAAGGTTTTTCGACGTTCTGGATTCATTTTTAATGTTATTTTAACCGAAAAATATTTATTTTTATGATTTATTTCAAAACTAAAATAAATTCACACTCGAAACATTAAAATTTCTATTTTATTCCTCCGAACCGCTATAAGTGCTATTCTTACGGTTTCAATATATATATATAGTTTATGCTTAAGTCATTACATATATAAGAATCACTAAACAAGTACATTACTATATTAATATAAACATATGGGGGTTTACACCTTCAAGGTCTAAGAAGAAAGCACAACACTTTACTATCCAATGAACACCATAGTGCAGATTTTTGGTCAACTTCGGAGAATAAACTGATTTGACTCAGGTATTTCTAGTATGTGTGACCTATATGGTTGGAAAGATATACGAGTTAGGGTTCTAAAAAAAATAACAGTGCACAATTTGGACTTTCCAACAAAGAGTTATGATCAAATTAGTGAGAGGTAGTCTGCCGGACTGCTTGGCAGATTTTTGGTCAACTTCGGAGAATAAACTGATTTGACTCAGGTATTTCTAGCATGTGTGACCTATATGGTTGGAAATATATATGGGTTAGGGTTCTAACAAAAATAACGGTGCAAAATTTGGACTTTCCAATAAGAAGTTATGATCAAATTAGCGAAAGGTAGTCTGCAGGACTTATTTTGGATAGTTTAGACACTACTTCGTAATATGGGCATAACTCCTTCCTCCTAGTTCCGATTGAGATGATTAAAGATGCTATGGAATTCTAAGACATAGCTCTACAAATTTCATGTTTTGAGTTTTGAGAGTTATTGATTTCATCAAGGTCTAAATTGGGCTTGAAGTTGCAGCCAGTGTACTGTTCACGTGTACTGTTCACTGTTTCATCCCTTTTCCATTTCCAATCCATTCCTAAGCCAACCAAATCCACCCCAAACCTCTCCAACCCATATTTTTACACCAAACCTATTTAATACAAGTTATAGGACCTAAAATTTCATATTTTCACTTATTAAAACTAAATTTCAATTATTATTTCCACTAATATTTTAAATCTCTACTTTTTTAATCTACCAAATTCAAACACACGTCACTACACATATCCCTATTTTTACAACAATTATTTACTATATATCTATATGCATATATAAAATAAAATGCGGGGTGTTACAATTCCTCGGGGAAGGATTGGCTACTCTTTCTTTTGTATTTTGAAGACATATATCTCACTAGGAGGGGTGAAATTTTCTTGCTCATTAATAGCAATGAAGAGTGAGTCGTCTTTCTTTTACTCGTTAGTGAAGGGTGAAGATGTGTAATACTATTAGAGTAATAAAAGTGCCGATGTTTTATTTATGCTTTAACGTTTATACATCCTTTAAATGAAGGATGGTTTTCATTTATATTCAGTATTATATATTACTACATATAACTAAGATTATGCTTACGGTTAAGAGTACCAAGCTAGAGTTACTGTTTATTGCCATTTCATCTTTATTTTATTATTTACTTCATGCATGATATAATGATACATGTGATTGGGATTTATGTAATAGTCGAAAGATTGGTTATAGACGAGTTAAGTCTCGTCATAGCCAATGTTTTTGATTCAATGCATAAATTGGAACTCTATTTTCATTGAATCATAGGTCTACCCCGATCAATTTGCCAAATTAAACCTTTTGAATGGTTCACCTTTGGAATCATTAGAGTTATTTTGTTATTGTATGGTGCATAGACCTTCTAGATGACCTAACAATTGTTGTGGTATGGTTCAACATATACATCGACCTACCAAATAACTTTCCGTTGACATGGGAGTTAATTGATATAAGGTGACACTATCATAATTTCAAGCAATGAAATGCACGTTGGATTCCCAAACTAAAGAGTACTTTTTTTATTTTTTGTAACCAAAGTTTATTTTAAGTGTTTTTTTATTAGTTCTTAAGCTCACACCACAAGTTGTTGTAATACACACTATGCGCATGAAAAAATTTACCCTTTTCTATCTACAAGTTTCCAACAAATAATTCCATGTGGATTGGATTTTGGACTTCAACAAGAATATTACAACTTCACCATTTATACTTGGGTATACGATTAAGATCAAGTCATTAAGCTACTTAATAAAATAGATGCAACATAATCTAATCAACTAAACAAAGAAAGATTGAATGTTAAGGAGAAAATAAAAAAAATATGCAATATAAAATGCTAGCTTTGGGAGAGTGTTTTTATGCCCCTCGTAGACCCTCTCAGGTTAGCTCTTTCCTTCAAATTTTTATTACTTATGTTTTTCTTAATATTACATGCTTGATGCTATGATTCATGTAGTGGTATTTTTTCTTCTATTTGTATTCATTTTAAATTGCATGTTCTATATTGGTTAGTTCCTGTTTAATTCTTATTCTTGCTGATTTGTTCAAGTGTGCAAAAGTTTTTGTAACAATTTTGAATATATATCGCAAAAGAAAAAGGTTGTATAGAGCTTACTTTAGAAAATAAAGTGGAGATAAAATAAATTTAGGCTGCAGGCCCCTCATTTGCTTGAGTTGCTATTCAACGGCAGCGTTAGCGATACAAAGACAAACTCAGACCAATGAGTGAGAGAGATGAACTAACTGAGAGAGAGAGAGAAAGAGTCAATTGCCTGAGATATATATATATATATATATATATATAAAGAGAGAGAGAGAGAGAAAAAAATTTGACTTAGATGGATTGTCGGCCAATATGAATCAACTGGAAGAGTGAGGGGTTTTCAAGAGAGTTGTGTGGGAGTGCCGGTGAGAGAGTCTTGCATGGGAGAGGCAAATCGTGTAAGTGAGATTACTTTTCAAAATAAGATATTAGGTTTAACCTAATATTCTATTTTATTCAAGACAAGGAGTTTATTCTACCTCAAATTAAATAAAAATAAAAATTAGGGTTCTAAGTCATGGGAACATAACCCATATAGGATTGGCGTTATTTATAGGTTAGGATTCTTAGTAAACAAGTTGTGTGTCATGTAGGATTATTATATTCGAAGTTTGGTTTGTTATTTATGCCTTTTATAATTGTAGCAGTAGTAGGTTTTCTTTGATATAGCCACATATTCCATTAAGAAAATGATAGTATTAGTTTTGGTTTTTCTTGATTTCATGCTTTTTTTATAAATTCTTGTGTGTGAAATTATTTTGAGTGCTTGATATTTTTTTGAGAGAGAGAGATAGATAGAGAGAGAGAGAGACAGAGGGAAATCTGATGACAAAAAGGGAGGGAAACAAATAAGGCTAATAAAATTAGGTGGTTTTATTTACTGGGGAAAAACAATAAAAAAATGCCAGAAAAAAAAAATAAAAAAACATAAAACGTTGTCATCATTTTGTTACATTACTTGCGGCATGGCATACCCTATCACAAAAAAAGGTAATGCAAAATCGATCATTTGTGATAGCAAATAAACTACGGCAAAAGAGTTGTCACAAAAAAACTTTTTTTTTTGTGTCGAAAAATCTTACTATCACAAAAAGTTCTTCTCAAAAGGCCTTAATTCTTGTAGTGTGGCCAAAATTCTTCCAACAAAGAAGAAAGATGCTAAGAATTACATCGTGGATGAGGACACGAAAGAAGAAATAATTTAAAGTCATATGGAGGGAGGTATGGCAAAATCTCATATTCAATGTTGTAACACCAATATGACCATTTTTCTTCCAAGTGTAGAAATAATGTTGTTTAGGAAATAGCACACTTTGTTGAAGATAAAGATGAAGAGGTAGAGTTGACCTTGTTGTTGGCATAAAAACAAGAAGAAAAGGGAGACAATAACGTGTGGTACCTTGATTCTGGTGCTAGCAATCATATGTATAGAAATAAAGATATGTTTGTAGAACTTGATGAATTGGTGAGTGGAAAGGTCACTTTTGGAGATTCTTATGAGATTCCGGTAATGGGAAGAGTTAATATTTTAATTCAATTGAAGTATGGAAGACACCAAATTATTTTATGTGCCAAACATGAAAAATAATATTTTGAGTTTTGGACAACTATTAGAGAAATGTTATGATATTTGTGTTAAAAATAATAATCTTTTAATAAGAGATGGAAATGAAAATTCAATTGCTAGAGTGCCAATGAGAAAAAAATATAATATTTTTGTTGAATATTCAAAGTGATGTGGCAAAATGCTTGAAGGATAGAATATTCAAAGTGAAGCCATTTCAAGAACAAATGAGTCAGTCCAACTTGCTCAATTGTATTTGTGGGCTCATAGATCCACCATTATTTGGTAAGAACCGGTATTTTCTTGTCTTTATTGATGATTTTAGCCAAAAGACATGAGTTTATTTCCTAAAAGGAAAATCGAAGGTGTTTTGGTACTTTAAAAAATTTTAAGGCTTTAATTGAATAACAAAGTGGGTATAAAGTTAATGCAATTAGATCAAATAGAAGAGGTGAATTCACATCAAATGAATTCAAAAAATTTTGTGGAGGAAATGGAATTCACCATCCTCTAACAGTTCCAAGATCACCACAACAAAATGGTGTTTTCGAAATGAAGAATTGAACCATTCTTGGCATGACTCAGAGTATGTCGAAGAGTAAGAAAATGTCCAAGGAGTTTGGGTGGAAACTATTTATTGTGTCATCTACATATTAAATCGGTGTCCCACTAGAAGGGTTCGACAAAACACCACAAGAAGTATGGGGAGGAATCAAGCCAAATGTCTCTCATTTGCGGGCCTTTGGAAGTGTTTTCTATGCACATGTGTTGGATGAGAAATGGACCAAACTAGACGATAAGAGTGACAAGTTTGTCTTCTTTGGCTATGATTCAAGAAGCAAATACAGAAGCTTTACCACCCAAGCATGATAAGATCATCATTAGCAGAGATGTTGAGTTTGATAAAGAAGATGAATGAGATTGAAAAACTATACAAGAATACTAAAATTTTTTTCAATTTCATTGAAGAAGATGAGGACCCTAATAAGATCATGGAGCTGCCCATTTCTTCTCCACCATCACCCACCAATGTGCAAGCATCATCATCATTATCCAAAGCACATTCAAGTGAAAGGCCATCTTTCATGGAGAGTTTTTTAGATATATATGAAGAAATCAAAGAGATAAATCAAAGATTTAGTGATCTAACACTCTTTTGTCTATTCACCTATTGTGATCCCAAGGCTATGAGAAAGCGACAAAAGAAAAGAAGTGGAGAACTGTCATAAATGAAAGCAAAAAATTGAAGCTGTTGATAGGAATGGAACATGGGAACTTGTCACATTCCCTAGAGGACAAAAGACCATTGGAGTGAAATGGGTGTACAAGACAAAGAAGAATGCCAAAGGGGAAGTGGAGAGGTACAAAGTAAGATTGGTTTCAAAAGGATATAGTTAAAGACTGTGTATTAACTATGATGAAGTATTTGCTCCTATTGCTCGTTTGGAAACAATTAGATTGATTATTTATTTAGCCACTCTAAATGGTTGGAAAATTCACCAAATGGAAGTGAAGAACGCTTTTTTGAATTCCTTTCTTGATGAGGAGATGTATGTTGAACTACCCTTGGGTTTTATTGTGAAAGGGCAAGAAGAGAAAGTCTTGGAATTGAAGAAGGCATTACATGACTTGAAGCACCAAAGGCTTGGAATAGTAGACTTGACAAGTACTTTCAAGCAAATAATTTCACCAAGTGTCTCCATGAACATGCTCTTTATGCAAAGATGAATGTTAATGGTGATGTATCCTATACTTTTTCGTATGTAGATGACTTGATATTTACAAGAAATTGTCCAAGAATGTTTGAAGAATTAAAAAGAGCAATGACTAAAGAATTTGAGATAATCGACATTGGGCTCATGTTATACTATCTTAGCATTGAAAAAGTTAAGAAAATGAAGGAAGGTATTTTCTTCTCCTAAGAAGGTTATGCTAATTTTTTTTTGACAAAACTCAAGATGCAAGTTTGTAAGCTGGTATGCACACCTGTTGAATGTGATGTAAAATTGTCAAAATATGAAGATAGAGAGCATATGAATTTCACCTATTTCAAGAACTTAGTTGTAAGCTTATGGTACTTGACATGCACAAAATCGGATATTCTCTTTGGTGTGGGTTTTGTAAGTCGCTATATGGAAGCTCTTACCATGACTCACTTGAAGGAGGTGAAAAGAATTCTTAGATACATCAAAGATACACTCGATGATCAATTGTTATATTATTTTTCTAATAATTCCAAACTTGTGGGTTATTGTGATAATGATTGGGCAAGAGATATGTGACGCCGCCTTCCACGTCTGAGGCAACACCACCCTCCCTCGTGCTAACAACTTCTTTCCTTTCTGCATCAGCGCCAGACTGCCTGACTCATTGGTACCTAGCTAGCCCTTAGCATCGTCCTTGCTCCCGCTGCTGCCTCCTTCGCTTGAGGCGTCGCCACAAGAGTCCACCACTGTCACCAATGGCAAAGCTTCATTTGCTAAAGCCATAACGGACCACAACTTCTCACCACCAGGCTCGCCAACGCCGTCTGAACCTTCGCGCATCTCTGCCACACTTGATTAGCACAAAATGTATATTTCTATGTGCTAATCATCTTATTTTAATTGCTTTTTGGGAGTTAAATGATGGGAGTTGCATGAATTGAGCTCTTAACAAATATATTTGATGTTTGTAGATAAAAGTGCTAAATGATGCTTCTTAATGCCTTCACAAATGTATTGAGATGATTGGGGATGAAAGAATGACTAGAGGAAAGCTCAGTAGTTGAAAAATCAGAAAATCAGAAAGAAATCGCATAAACAGTACCTGTATGTAGTACCGGTATGCTTAAGCCACTGATGTTCAAAGTACCGATACTGTCTGCTGAGTCTGCTCCAAATCTCGGCATCTCAAGCTGTGCAGCCTTGAGGGTCCCACCAACAGATCTCCCATACTCCCCTGACACGCCCACAACACTATTCATCCCTTTCACGCTTCTCTTTGGATTTTTGTAGCCATGGTGATTAATGAGAAGAGAAGCTAGGTGTGCAAACAAGGTCTGCACTCCCCATGTCCATGCCATCTCCTGCACCCCTATGGATAGAGGTCACTTATGGATGCTAGGCCATCACTCCATGAACGTTTTGGGATGGGAAAAGCTCTCCAAGGTTCATAATTGAAGACATTACATAGATATAGAGAGAGAAGATGTGGGTAGAAGATGATGAATAGTATTCTAGTGAAAGAAAATTGAGATTTTTGTATTTCTTTCAATACATTGTCTTGTAATCCCCTGTACGAATCTTTAGAACTTCATTTAATGTCATGAATGCTAATTCCTGCTAGTTCATTGCAAGTTAATTCTCTGTTAAAACTTTCACCATTAATGCATCAAAGTTCTTCATTTGTCTTAGTTTGAAATGGGTATTCATTTCTTTCACATATAGTTTATATTTTCTTGCATTTAGTTACTCTAGAACTTCATACCTTTGGAATTCACTCTCATTACATTGTCAATTTCACTTCAAGCATGAGTAGCTAAATCTTTTAGTTGGTAAATCAAAGGGGAGCTTTCACTTGGGTATACCATTTCAACTCCTTCTCCTCCCTTCTTTCGGAGTTCAATGGTTTGGTTTGACTGCATAAGTTTGTGATTCTTTGATATTCCATAGGCATAGTCACGGTTTATGCTTAGATACTCACCAACCTTATCCTTAGCTTTCCACTAATCAATCATTCATTAATGCTCTATTGGAGGAGGGATTCGAGTTGAGATGGTATCCCCATTGGAGTGACTTCTTAGATTTGCCATCATTTGTTCTCATTTCATTTTCACCAAAACACACTTCACCAAACAACTTTCAAAACACAAAGATTTTACACTTTCTTTTACTCAAAATCACCTTCCCCTCTGTTTACTTCATTCCCCATGGAAACAACCTTGAAATACCACCAAGTAAAACACGATCCGCGAAAGTCTCCTTGCGCTTGAGGAGCACTTTTGTACATTCACACATCATATTTACACAATCTCATTTTCCTTTCTCCTTGCCCTTTCTTTTAACACTATCCCAAGGGAGAGTAACACTCCCCTTTATCGGGTATGTTTTCTTCATGGGAGATACCACATTTGTTTGGAGTTTAAAGAAGAAACTCATTGTTACTCTTTCAACTTGTGAAGCCAAATATGTGGTGGCTATATCATGTGTTTGTCAAGCCATTTTATTAATTAGAAACTTATTAATGGAGCTTCTTTTGACTCAAGAAGAATCGATGGATGTCTTTATTGACAACAATCACCATTAAAGTTGGCAAATAACTAAGTGTCCCATGATCGTAGTAAGCATATTGACTCTAGGTTCTATTTTATTAGAGAATAAGTGACCAAGAAAGAGGTGGAGTTGAAGGTTGAGAAGTCATTAGACCAAATCGCCAATATTTTCACTAAGTGCCTCAAAGATGAATTTTGATTTTTTTTTAATAAATTGGGAAGTTTGTTGGGAGTTTAGAAGAAAAATCATGTTTGTTGGGGGGGGGGTGAGGGGGTGTTGAGAGAAAATAATAAACATGACTTTTGATGTACTAGGAGTTACTTTTATACATTTAATTTTTTGTATTTGTTGCTTATCAATTTGCTAGCAATGGGGGATAAAGTAATTGTGGCAATTGAATTTTCCAAGTAATAGAAGAGTGAGGTTTTATTATTTTTATTATTACATTATGTAGTGAGAATTTATTTTTTGTCATGTGTTATATATAAGTCTCTCTATATATTATATCTAATCCATCCATTTAGGTATGAGTGAATTGAAAAAGGTAATTTTTTTTAATATTAGCCTCTTGCATTATTTATATGTTTTGTGAGCGTGTAATAGTTGTCTTAATTTAAAAAACACACGGGTGTATTTGTATCAAAGGGTAAAATGGGTTGTCCAAACTTGATATACTCCTCATTTGCGGTTGTTCTAAAATATATTGCTCTTGTATTTCCTTATGAGACTAGAATCAAAAGTGTCGTTATGATCCAAAGGACTGATCCTGTCTGAATCTTATACCGGACTCTTGTCTTTGACTCTTTTTGCCTCCCAACTCCCATGTGCTGTTCTTTGTGTTCTTCCATTTAGTGTCGCCTCTCTCTCTCTCTCTCACACACACACTGGTCAATGAATGTATTATCATTATGTCAACCATAGCTGCGCATGGTCTATGTTTCACAAAGAATAGTCAGCCAACTATGGCCATTCTTTGATGGAGACAACCATGCAACTAACTCTTTTGCAACAAGATCATACTATAGTGTATGAAATTTTGTTCAAGAGGCTCACTACGGTACCATTATACGAAGAATTTTTTTTTGACATTACCTCAAAAATTAAGTGATAAAAGAGGGCAATCAAAGGTTAACTGATAACGCAAGTCACCATATAATAATTATTATTTTTTTAAATTTGGTTTTGCTTGAAAGTTTGAGTATTGCAGTTACATCCGTTCTCACACGGACATTATATTATTACAACCAGTCTTCAACTTGAGAAGCCTTCATTCTCAAAATGCGAAATTCTCATGATTTTGATTTAGTTAATTAAGAATAAATATTTAATCTGATTAATTCATCTTGATAAAAAAAAAAATCAATTCATGACACTTGGACTCAATAATTAGCCTGGACTCTTATTACTTTCACTTTCCAACATTTGTGGGCAATAATGAACATAATGGGTGACAGTCTGATGAATCAATGTCACGTTGAGGTATCATTTTGGACTCTTAATACCCACTCCTCTGTCCTCTCTGTCATCTAACCATCTTATACTCTCTCAAGGTTAAAAAATAATAGATAAGGAGAGAATTTCGTGTATCACATATGGGAGCGTGACTAGTACATAAGATAAAAAATACCAAGTAATAAGATGAGATAAAACACATCTAACAATGTATAAGAATCATATTTGAGGAGGGGTTTGAAAAGTTATAGGTTCGATAGGTAAAAGGAGTGTGAAAAATGGAATTGAAAAATATGAGAGGTGTTATAAATCTTATGCATCGCACAGGTGGAACATTATTGACACTTAAATTGATACTTTATAGTGTCGTCGATCTCTCCATTAACAGATAGAGTTGAAGAATCAATTAGTATGGGGTTTAAAATTTAGATCTTCAACTACTTATCATTTTCACTATCTTATTACTGAGGCAGAAAATATGAACCTAATGAAAATGGCTTGTAGATAAATTTAGATCTTCAACTACTTATCATTTTCACTATCATTTTATTATTTCCTTTACAGTTGCCATCCTAATTTTTCCTCCAACGATAAAGACAGTATGTGAGAGAGGGTTGGAAAAACACTATTCTATTGCTTGGACGAGATTTTGCGTACCTTAGACTAGAGTTTAATAGTGTTATTTAAACCTCTTGGAGTCAATCATTGCGGACAGCTGGGTCCCTTGGAGGGAAGGCTCCTCATTTGCTCTTTAGGAAAGCAACTGGTGGTACTCAGTCCTCAAGCAATGAGCCCTCATTTTCACATGGTAGAAGCTTCTGCATTTAATGCTTGTACCTCCCAACATTTAATGTTTGCCTTTCTGACCTTTCCGAGCAATAAATACGTCACATCCTTCTGTGAGAGTCATTTAATGTACCCTGATTGTGGCTGCGTATGCGCAAGGGCACTTTCGTCCATCGCCCCCAAGGGTCTAATATTTTAGAGTTTTATACTTCGTACGCCCTTATCATTGGTTTGTGAAATGTCTTTTCTGCCATTCTGACCACCTTGGAAAGGGGAACCGATCATGGACAACCAACTCTACTTCCAAGTCATGATAACCGTCAAAACACTATTCATACTTTGTCGGCGAGGAAGACTTAACGCTGAGGCGACGTGTCTGGTGGAGGGTCCCTCGGTGTGACCCTGATGCCAAGGACACGTGTCAAGCAGCTAGGGCTCCAGAAGGACCTAGATGCTGAGGACAGGTGTCAAACAAAGAATGCTCTAGGGGACCTAAACGCTGAGGACAAATGTCGAGTGCTCAACGTCTTAGGGGTCATGTTTGCCGAAGACACATGCTAGTCACACGGGGGTTCGGAGGGCATTCCGCCGAGGACACGTGTCGCTCCAAGGAGGCTCCACGGTCACCATGTCGAGGCCACGTGTTATCTCCCCATCAATCCATGGAAGCATCCCATCAATATTATTAAGATCAAATGTGAAGTTATGATCCAAAGGAAAAGACTTGTCTGGACTCTTTGTGTTCTCTCTCTCTCTATCTCTTTCTCTCGTTTTATTTTGTGTCATTGTTGGTAAGACTATTGCTCTATTAGAAAGCGGGGTTCAACTACTCTCTTAATGTTTAAAGAGTAATAAATATGTTGTTCTTGTTTTTTCCACTTATTCTACACCCAAAAATTGCTAATCCATGAATGGTTGCAATGTCACAAAACTTGGGGATCAGTCTCACATAATATTATTTTTTTCAAATACAAAGGTTTGTGGTCGATTTGTATACATGAAGAAGTTGAGTTTTTTTTTTGGGGGTGGGGGGGTTGAATAGGACTACTCTAAAAAAAACTTGAACTTCCTTTGTGGAGAATTCTCTAATTTAGCTTCGAACCCTATTGCTTCTTTTCTCTTATGACTCAAAAAATAAGGGTATTTTGATTATTTTAGTTTTTCACTCACGTCGACATGGTAGCTCGGTTAATATTGGTGTGAGGGATGAATTACCAAAGGTATTAGGTTTGATCTCAAATTCTAGGTAGAACAACCTTGTTCTGCAGAAGTTAGTCGACCAGGACATAGGCTGATCAACTAGGCCAAGGTATGGTTGACCATTTCTATAGGAGGTCGACTGTACTGACTCTTTGTGAATCAATTCCTAAACATTTCTAATAGGCTCCAATCATTGTATGTGCTTAAAAAACATGTCATTCATCTTAAGTAAGGTATGATAACAACTCGATTTTTATTAAGCTCATAATCTCAAAACATCAAATTCAAGTTCATTATACAAAATCAATTATACATGATACATTCAACCAAATTAAAGCATGCTTCACAATAGATACTCAATAAGAATGAGCAACACATTATATATAGTGGTTCATCCCACTCGGCCTACAACTACTCTTCCCAACACATATGGTTGATAATTACTCAACTAATGAGGAGTTATCACCAGCCCAAACAAGTGTGAGGATCACAAAGGAATAATCCATTAGTCCACTCCCAAATGGCCTTCACAAGGCACTGCTTAAGGATTTGGTAAAGTTTTTCCTAGGACATCCTACGATCTACATAGAAGCTACTTTACGTAGGATTTGTGAAGGTGTTCTACGGTGCTACAACCGGCCTAACTAGGTCCTCGTAAGACACATAATTTGGGTTTGGTAAAGGTTTTCTATGGCTCACCTAAAACCAGTCCAGTACATCTCAATCCAACACTTCATAGTAAAGTCCAACTCTAAGGTCTTACAAACTCCCTCTAGAGTAATGCCTCTAAATCAAATGTAAGCTAAGTGTGTGGCATGAAAGAGTGTCCTAATACATAATGTAGTGAAGAGGAACAAACTTACAGTGAGAAGCTTTGGCCAAAGATGTGCTCTCCACAGTAAATGACAAAACTCTCTTGGTGGAGTGGCAAAATTGTCTTTTTACCTTTTCTCTCTCTGAAGATGTGCAAATGAGTATATGAGAAGGATGGTTCACTAAAACCATAAACCTTCCATTGTGGAAGAAGAAGGGTTTACATAGGGGTGGTCCTTATGTTCTGGAACACAGGTTTTGAAGGAGTTATTGTTCTTTTGTATTGTTCTGAAGGATTAAATTTATTTAGGGCTTTAGATCCTATTTGATTCTTGTAATTCTTTGATTCATTCTATAAAATTCTCTATTTTTTCTAGGTTAAAAAAAAGGTGAAACCCAGATATCATTAAAAAAAAAAGGCTATCTCAGGCCCCGTTTGGTAACGTTTCCGTTTTTCGTTTTTGAAAAATGAAAAACGGAAACCAAAAACGACTTTTTTTGGTTTTTGAAAATCGCCCCCCGTTTATCAAACGATGACAGAAACGAAAAACATAAACGGTTACCAAACGAGTTTTTTTTTCTCGTTTTCTCTAAATATCAAAATAAAAACGAAAAACGAAAAATTTAAACGTTACCAAACGGGGCCTCAACAACTAGTTTGTTGAATTTGACAAACTTGGTCGACTAGTTGCTGGCAAGGTCTATTGGCCCTGGTCAACTAGGTTTGGCTTGGTTAACCAGTCTTAGCCTAGAGCAAGTATTATATTGTAAAATCCAAAACCAAGGCGTGCTGGTCTTAGGGGTATGTGTCGATCCTATAAGTGTGACCTAGTTAACCTAGACATGACTCCCTATGAGTTTGAAGTCTTTCGGAGATGCCGAAATCCACCAAGCAACTTAAGGGGGAATGTCTTCTTTTATTTTTTTGCTGAAAATTGATATCATGTGAAAGTACAATCCAAGTGTCTCCCTAAGGTTCCAAGTGCAACTATCTAGTGATCGGATATCTAAGGACATCCATGATGTGTCTAAGTGTCACGCATCCTAATACATGTGAATTATGTGTGCTAAATCTTAAAAATAGAAAAATAAGGACCAAAACACACAAGATACACACACAAAATCTAAGTGCTACAAATGAAAAATATTAAAACTATAAAACTTAGATCCTAAACCTAAGAGTTATAGGGACAAGAAGCACAAGAGTATGATGGCCATTGATCAAATAAACCTATCAACTCTCTAAGTATATCCATAATGTGTCTTCGAATCCTCTTACCCCTTAATCCCAATTCCCTATGTTAAATTTTCCAACTAACTTTCATTCTCCGTTATATTAGATGCACTTAATCTAAAGTAGTCATCCACAACCTAGACTACTAAAAAAGACTCCCCCCAAGCTCTTTCTAAAGTTTGGGAATTAGTTTCCTTGGAGGAATAAACTCTAGGCTCCCTTATCCATTATTGGGAGGTTAGAATCTTTATGTGAGAGGAGTCTAAACTCCTTGGACAGTCTTTTATGCAAACAAGACTCCTTCTGCATAAGGAGTCTTTGGGTCTCTCTCCTATAGATAAGAAAGTTGAGAGTCCTCTGGGATAAATGGTACTAACCCCTTTCTTATCGAATAGACTTTGTTAACTTGGTTAGGGAGACATATGATTTTTGGATAGTGGATAATCTTATCTCCCAGTCTTTTGTCAAAAGTTATTAACTTAGGAAGAAGTTGTTTATCAGGATTGGTGTGGCTTAGAGCTCTTCCTATTTGAGCTAGAGACTTGCAAGTCTCCCAATAATAACTTTTACATAGGACTAATTGACTAAGATCTAATAATTACATTTTCTAGAGGAAAGATTGATCATTTTGTTATGAAAGTGTGATAATAATTTTAATTTATTGCAAGATTAATATTATGCGAATTAAAGTTGAGTTGTGTTAGTTTGCAGGTTAATAATGCAAAATTGGAGCTAAGTTGTGAGAAGAAAGGGAGCATAACTCAAGGGGAATCACACTGGATCACGCATCCGGATGGAGAAAGAACGCGCGTCCGGACGCAATTGGCAGAAAGTTGAGACGCAGCAGCAATAATGTTCTGGAAGTCGCGTCCGGACGTATGAAGGAGGCGCGTCCGGACGCTTGTTAGAGGATAGTTCGCGCCAGATTTAGAAGTCTAATGAAATTCGATCTTTTCTCGAATGTGATTATAAATAGATACTGAAGATCTTGCATAGATATTTTTTTTGGGGGGGCTTACAAAATTTATGAGTATATTTTATTATGTCCGGCTAAAAAGCTCCGCTAGGGCTAGGAGAAAATCTCTCAACGGAGTACGGTATTTTTATTGACTCTTGTACTTAATGATTTATGTTCTCGTGTTGATTTAATTCCTAATATTTTAGCAAAGCTGTTTATGCTGTAAAAACTCCTGAGTTGTTGTGCCACGTACATCGATTACTTGAGTTTCCCTGCGTGTAAATCACTGGTTATTCCACGTTGGTAGGATTAACATGATTTCCTAGAATAGTGTGATTGAATGATTATTCAGGTTCCTGGTAGTCTTTTGATTGCAACCTTTGGATTTATCACTTGATTTGTTAATTGGGTTAACCGACATTTAATTCCTATTTCAAGTCAAGTCTTCGAGTCTTTAATTATTACTGTATGAAGTTGAGAGGGAGTACCTAATGCTCTAGTATTTCCATTACTGTTTTAATCACCAAAAATCAATCATTCTCAATCTGCTACTTTTTAAACCAATCCTTTTACTTTTAAAATTGATGTTAATTTTTGTGTGACTGTTTCCTTGAGCAATTCCTCGTGGGATCAACCTCGGACTTTTCGAGAATATATTACTTTGCTCAACCTGCGCTTGGGTTTACAATATTAAAGTTGAAGCACTCATCATGTCAGATCTATTCCAAATGGGTTAGCTACTTTATTTCCTCATCAGTTGCACCTAATTGGGTTTGTTCGACATGGTTGAATCGCACGCTTTATTTACCATTTGTTACTGTAACGCCCCCGACGTGGGCATGTCCTATTGATTTGAATGAGGCAGTTGTGCAACCGCTATTCCTCTAACTATTTAAAGCATCCTTGAGCTCTGATTAAGGAATTCACATAGCTCTAAACTTTAACTTTGGTTGCACGATTTTGCCTTCTTGAACTTCTGCCCTAGAGTACTTCAATTGGAGTCATCCTTTTCAATTTTCCTTCTATAGATTTTACTTTACTGCCAAAGAGAAGTTCACTGTGAATAAATTAGGGTTTTTCTTGAGTCGCTAAATTGTTGTTCATTTTGCAAGAGTGTTTGTTTCTTGATTGAATCTTTCTCTAATTTCTAATTGCTTGCTTCCTCTTACGTTTTATATCCACCATAACTACTTTTGAACTATGATCGATACTATTTTTGAAGGGACTCCCTTGCAAACGAAGATGCTAAGCTCTTCTTGAGCTGGCCAATTGGATAATTATGCCAAGGGAATTTGTAGTATCATTACTGAGAAAGATCTTAAGAACGATTGTGAATTTTGTACTTCAACAAATATGCTTCTAAACTTGTTTAGCATGAGCCCTTTGAGATTTACAAATGAGCAATGAATTTTAAGTATAAATATTCTCAAAAATCCAAATGCAATTGATTTTATCCATTTATTATGCCTCACCTTTTCAAATTTGGCCTCATTGGGCTCTTTTATCACATTTAGCTCTTTGTTATCTTTTATGGGATTGGAGTTTTACTAAATTTTAGTTGTGTGTTCACCTATCACCAAGAGTCACATAAGATCATAAATTATTTTAATTAACAACACTCCTAAGTATGAAGGTGAATGGTTGGTTTTTTGAATTTTCAAAGGAAAACACTATCCAAGCACACTAGGGTGAAAAAGACTTTGGCTCATGGATCATGCACTTAGATTTATGCCACTAAGTTATTTATCCCTTAATATGACCCATAGCAATGCACATTCAACTTTGATTTAAAGATGGAATCATTATAAAGCAAACCACAGTGTGAATTACCATGATTAATTACTTTTTCTTTATCAATGCTTTTGTATTTTTCAAAGAACATATGCAAAAAAAATTAAAATGCATAAACATGTACTAAACAAATGAAAAATAAAGCAATTATAATAAATCCTAAAAGTTATGTCAAATTTGACATTAAAACTATTTTTGGGTTTTTTTATTTCTTTTGTTTTTGGTTTATCATTTTCTTTTGTTTTTGGGTTTTTATTTAAGAAAACAAATAAACAAATAAAAATTTATACAAAGTATGACCCTAGAGTGTTTGATGTAATGCTTGAATGATTACCTAAGTCCATGCTATCTCACCTCACCTACTTCTTAGGTGCCATGACCTTGGTGGAAGCACTCCGGGCAACCAATTTAGTTGAGATGATGATTTTCTCAAAGTCCTCCCTAGTTATTGATACTTGCTTTTCCTTCCAAGAACGTGGGTTTGGCTGGGGAATGGGTGGAGGACTAACTCTCTTCTCTCTAAAAATGTGTAAATCAATCTTGATCTTGGAACTAGAAGTAGTTTGTGACCTTTCCAAAAGCTTAGAAAAACTCATAAATTGGATTTTTAAAGTTTTGGATTGGCTAGCTAGATGCATGAGCTTCTTATTCAAGACTTCCCTATTATGAATGCAATGTTCACTATAGTGACCATTTTCACCACGAGTAAAATGCACACATGACTTGATTTGAATTTTATTTTTAGATGGCTTCTTTAAGGGTCTGCCCCTACAATTCTTATTATTTTTAGGACTTGTGCATACTTGCGGGGCTGATGGTTTGGGATTCCCCTTCACACACAAGGTCTTAAATGAAATGGGGGTGGTGTTCTCATTTGAATAGCATAGGCTATTTTTGTCACCCATAGTCTTCCCTATAGAGAACATTTTATCAAGATTTTATGTACTTAGAAAAAGCCACTTTGAGAGTTCTTACGACTCGTGAACGTCTTTATCAAGTTTGAACATTTTAAACTCAAGACCCTACTTAGACTTTAAATGCCATTTGTGCTCACTCTCAAGAAAGCTTACATTGTCTTGGAGGGACATTTTTCCCTTCTCAAGCTCGCAAATATGAGCCTTGGACTTCACTAAGTCCACATGAAGTGTTTTCTTATTATCTTCACTCGATTTGAGCCTCGTGCTCAAACACTCTGCGTATAATTGATTAGATGCATCTTGGAGGTCCTCAACACTCTCAGTCTCATCCTCACTAGGAAATACTTTAACTTCCAAGTCATCTACCTCCTTGGCAGGACTTAACTTTCTTGTCCTCAACTTTGGAAGTTTCTCTTGTGGGGGAGGCATGTCAACCAACAAAGGCTATGATTTTTTTTTCATCACTTTGAAAAGATGAGTCATCACTCGATGTGGAATCGTTTTCACCCTCTCTCACCTTAGCCTTCATAACTCTACTCCTTTCTTTAAGCATGTCCCTTTGCTTTACATTAGAAACTATATCAGAGCCCTATGACATCAGGAGCAAATGAAAGGATGAATGGATGTTCTGTTCATTAAAACTCAAAAATCTTTTGAGGAAAGTCTTCGCTGATGCTTGCCTCTAGCTGAATTCACTTAGGTCATTCCATGGTTGTTGCCTAGCCTCCATGTCCGAAACCATAAGATTCGTTGTAGTGGACACCTTGACCTTTCTTCTCAATCTCTTGTCAAGAAAATTTTCCCTATCTCTCTTTCCCTCCTTGGGAGCTTTGGGTCTACTTGACTTTCCTTTTAACCTTGAGGATTTGACACTGTTAGCCTTAAAATATATTATTGAATTTTCGAGTAAGATAGCCTATGTCCACTTTTCCTAATAGGGGTGACTTAGTTTTATCTCCTTCTTGGTTCAATGTGTTCAAGGCTACCCCTTTTACTTTCTAGGGTGAAGGCGATTCATCTCGAAAGTCAAAATTAACCCTACTCTGTCTTCACCAACAACAATGCGAAGTTGATACTCATTTCCAATGAGGTCACTTTTGCATGACATCTCTTCCGATAAGATCTCAAGATTTTCATTTAACTGCGGCATCATTGATCTTGGTAACTAGAGGAAACGAAGAATTCACAATATCACACAACTTAGCATAAAATTCGCTAAATATTTCTTTCTCTTGTATCCTCAACACTTCAAATTGTGAGCTGTAGATTGGAGACGAGACATCTTGACCATTTAAGTCCCTTGTGAGATCGTACAAGAATGTCTCAAGTCTCCTATAAGGTTTCACAATTTGCTATCATTTGAAACTTGTTTAGTGTCATGACACTGAATATCGCATTCAAGACTTTCGAGTTCCACCTCACTAGCTCGATTTCAGCTTTTGCCTACAACTTTGGGGATTTCACTTCAACCACCACTTCACCACCTTCAAACAGATTAGTGGCGATGGAAGGGCTCCAACCCTCTTGCACGCAAACTCATATTGTCTCATCTATTGATTTTAAAAACAGCCACATGTGATTTTTTCAATATACAAAGTTAGACTTGTCAAAGTGAGGTGATCTGCACAATTGAACCTCATTCTTTCTAAGACTCCATTCGAAACTAACTAGTAGCAACAATAGATCTCTAGAAGCCAAATACCTAGGTATGCAAGAAAAAATTATATATGCCTAAAAATGTGCATATGTAACTCGAGGCAACCATACTCTGATACCAATTATTGTTCCTAGAGGGGGAGATATAAATTGATCTTCCTTCACAATTATATACAAGGATTGCACGAAACTACCTAGAGGAAGGTAAATAAGTCTTTAAACTTTAATCTTAGATAATCAAAAAACTAAATCTATTACTACCACAATTACTTTTTCTCACAAAGATTGTAAAACCCGGGAAAATTAAATTTTTTTATGAAAATGGGTAACACGGTAATTTGCCACTCTAGTGCGAGTAGAAAACCCGTATTAATCTAGAGCTTGGATGAAAAAACAGAACTCACATTGTATTTGTCTCAAAAAATCTAGTTACCCAGATAATTTTTGTCAAATTCAGTGATAGTCGAGTTTTTTGCATTTTTCGAGGCGACTGGGCGTCGAGCAATCTAAAAAATGACCCCAAAAATAAAAATTTTAAAATTTTATTATAATTTAAATAAAGTTCATATAAAATATCTTGAACTTAAACCATGATAAAATTTTATCATTTCATGGCAAAAACGGACCCAGGAATAGGAAACGCATGGTGCGACGTGGACCAATCGTTAAAGGGTATAAATAGGAACAAAAATTTTGATTTTTTTTAGACAACGCTCTTCTGAATTCCTATGAGTTAAACGTTGGAAGAAGGAAGAAAGGGAAAGGAAGAAAAAAATTAAGATTCAAGACGTAGAAGGCTCTACGATCTATGGTGTTTTGTCGGTCGAAATTCTTCGGGTCAAGCATTAAAGTCGATCTACGTGACGAGAGCTTGCACCCATATCAAAAATGAAGGATTTCATTGAAGTTTAAAAAATTAGATTTTTGGGAAAGCTTGGATTAGAGCTTGGGTTGTGTTCTTGGAGCCTTCTACGGTTGTATTACGTTTCAAGAGGTAGGGTTTTCATCCTAACTTGGTTTATTTCTAACCTATGATGAATATATGAAATGGTTGTGTTTTTATGTGTATTTTAACACTTTTTTATTGTAGTTGATTTAATTGATATGGTTAGATTAAATTCTAGTATGTATTGGTAATTAGAAATTGCTAGTATATGATTTCTTAGAAGTTTTGATAATTAGGTATGTGAAAATTACTTAATTTTTTTTTGAGTTATGTGATGAATTTGGGCATTATATGTGATTACATGATTTTGTTCCTTGAATGTGATTGATAAAATGGTTATGTAAAATAAAGTATATTAATTGCATGAGATTATGTGATAGCATGCTTGGGAAAAATTGTTGTTTACTGCAAATGTTGATACATGTTCATGATATATTGATATGATGAGGATTTATGAAAATTATATGCTTTGGATCTAATTGGCCATGTTATGTGTTGAAATGGGGTTGAGATTGTTCATATGATATTCATAGCATTTTGAACATAATATTGAATTTGCAATTATATATTACATTGCATATGCATAGAGACGTCGCATTCTTGGGCATTGACACGAGTGTGGGTGTAGCTGCATGGCTTGATCAAACATGATTCTTGGTGAATGATTCATGAGCTCAGGATAGTTGGGCAGAGGTTCGACTAAGTCACATGGTTTGCATTGAAAATAGGGTTGGGGTTAGCAAGAAGGGTTAGAAGATTCCTTGGGGACAAGACCCGGTGATTGGGATTCACTCTCCCTTGGTTCAGCCCATAAAGTGTATGTGTGTACACGAAACTCTTGGTAGAAGTCCATGAATTCTGTGTCTTGGGTGATCCTTGGTGTAAGTCCATGAATACCCACCCCAAGAAAGACCTAAGATTTATAATGGTCATTTGATGCACAACACAAATAGCGAATTTATGCGCATTGGCATTGCGTTGTGTTATGGGAGCCAGAGAGGGCTCGGGTTGAAGTGCATCAGCGAGTCTCACGTCATTTTATTTCATGGCATGGTGATTGCCACATTGAATTGCATATTCTTGATTGGAATGCTTTGTGGCTTGTTGAATGTTGCACGTGAACATTCCATATGCACTTAGGTTGGGGAGTGGCTTCTTTAGGAGATACCCTATTGAGCATGACTCACCTTTATGGGAAAATATTTCAGGTATGGGTTATACATCAATGGACTGCTCGTATTTGGAGTCTCAGGGATGAAGAAAAATCGACTTGTGGCTTTTAATTCACATTTTGTAAAACTATTGTGAAAACTATGCTTTTGTAAAACATTCGCTAAGTTAGTTTTTGGGCATATAATGTATCTAAAAGAATTATAATAGAACTTATATGGACTTTTTTTAATATAACATTGCATGTTGTTATATGAGTATGGTTAAAGAGACCTGGTGTGGTCAATGTTTACTCATAAATGGACCCAGTGTAGTCAATGTTTACTCATTAATGGAACCGGTGTGGTCAATGTTGTATGATTGCACAAGTTATATTTTGGTAGAGCTACCCGTACAAAAGAGACTCAACCCAAATTTTATTAAATTATGGATCCCAGTAAATGGGGCATAACAGCGTGATATCGAGCTATACAGTATCCACTGATATTCTCTGGGTTGATAGGTGATCAACGAGTTGACAAAGCACCCCTGATTTTTTGGGTGTCACAACTTGGTATCAGAGCTTATGTATACGATTTACCTAAGGCTTGATAGGGCATGGGTCTAGACCATTGTATTCATTGTGCATTTCATGTTATGTGCTGTAAATGCTACATATTATTTGTTATGTAAATTATATGTATGGTGAAATGTATATGAAAAAAGAGACACTAGAGTTAGAGATCATAACCTTAAGGGGTCAAAAAACAAAGAAAAGGGACGGTTCAGGGTATAAACGTCTACTAGTGGTGGCACACGCTCTACTAGTGAGATAAGGAAAGGAATCTCTATGTTTCAACTTTGATCCCTAATTTGGGATACTAAGTAAATGCACTATTGCTATTTGACATGTGTATAGATGGCAAATAGAGGAAGAGGATGCTGCTGAGGCGGTGGGTGGAATAACAACCAATCACCACCGACCTTTGACCAAAAAGTGTTCATGGAGGCTATCTTTACACAAGCTAGGGCCAATGTAGGCAAAGGAGGCTCTAGTAACCTCCAGAAGTTTAAGACACATAAGCCTCCGACTGGTGGCCGACCTGTGGTAGGATTGGGCAAGGGCCTCCAAGAACCTAGAGACGATGACATGGGGAGAGTTTTGGGAGCTCTTCATGGGCAAGTATTTCCCATCAGCTGTTTGACATGCTAAAACCTGAGAATTCTTGGATTTGAAATAAGGGACTATGACGGTGATGGAATATGTGTCTAAGTTCACTGAGTTAGCCCGTTTTGTCGAAGATTACGTGGACACAGACATGGCCAAAGTGAGGAGGTTTGAGAATGGTTTGAAATTATCCATTCGAGGGAAAATAGTGGGTCACTGCTTACAAGAATTAGAGTCGATGGTCGAGACAGCTATGGTTATTGAGAGAGAGGTTAATGATGTATGGTGCATTTGAGAAGCAGGTGCTAATGACAAGAAGAAGGAGACTCAATCATTTTCTTCTAGTTCAGGGAAGAAGCAGAAGATTTCTACTCCACAGGGACAACAGGGACAGGGTCACAGCTATCAAGGTCAAGGCCGATCCTCCCAAGCCGGGGGAAACTTCAGGACCACCTATCAGGCAGGTCAAAAGACTTGTTATTTATGCCACCATCTGGGAAACGTGAGGCAGAATTGTCCTCAGAGGTAGGAATCCTAGAGTTACGGGACACCTTAGTCCCAGACATTAGTGTCCCAGTCACTGATTCACTACATTCTTCCCTACCTCACCATGGGCTATGGCAACTAGTATTAGTTGTAGGGTGCTACATAGGCCCTTACTACTTCACGTGCGGGGATCCTATAATTAGGCTAGATAGGTCAGGGCATGGGTTGAAGTCGAGGACAAGGCTCAAAGGCCAGGACTTTAGGGACCCAGGGGCACATCTACGCCATCACTCCTCAGACTGAGCCAGTGGATCCATTGGTTATTCAGAATATATTTCTACTCTCCCGTTTATGGGAAAGGGTATTATTTGACTCTAGTGCATCTCATTCATTTATTTCTACATTATGTGTGCGAGAATTGGGCTTAAAGGTTGAGACATTGGATGAGTCATTGCATGTGACTTCTCCACTAGGAGCTAGGGTGAGTGTTGATCAAATATGTTAGGGTTGTGAGTTAAAGATCTTGAGGATTCCACTCACTATGAACCTTAGGGTCGTGGACATGTCAGAGTTTGATGTCATTCTTAGGATGGACTGGTCGATGGCACACCGAGTTATAATCGATTGTGATCGTAAGAGGGTAACTACTTATACACCGGAGGGTATTTGTTTTAAGTTCTTGGGGGAAAGGCATGATGTTTTACCCTAAGCCGTGTATGACTCTCGATTGCACGAGCAGTTGATGGGTTGACTAGCAAGTCTTACCCTAGAGGACAAGGTAAGACAGGAGTTGGGTCTACCTCGAGTGATTTGTGAGTATGAGGACATTTTTTCGAATGAACTATCAAGATTACCTCTACATAGGGATGTGGACTTCACTATTGAGTTGCACCGTAGTACATCTCCTATTTCTATGACTCCACATAGAATGGCGACAGTTGAGTTGAAAGAACTTATGATCCAATTGCAAGAATTATTGGACAATGGCTTTATTAGACTAAGCACTTCACCTTGGGGCGCTTCGATATCGCTTGCTAAGAAGAAAGATAAGACTTTTCGACTATGTATAGATTACCGACAGTTGAATCGGGTTACTATCAAGAATAGGTACCCTTTGTCAAGGATTGATGATTTGTTTGATCGTTGAGAGAGGCGCATGTTTACTCCAAGATAGATCTACACACGAGTTACTAATAGTTGAGGGTTAGGGAGGTTGATATCCCTAAAATGGCGTTTAAGACGCGGTATGGGAATTTTGAGTTCACAATTATGCCTTTTAGATTGATGAATACCCCCGCGGCATTCATGGATCTCATGCATACGGTGGTCCAACCCTACCTAGATCATTTTGTCGTGGTCTTTGTTGTTGACATCTTGATCTAATCCAAGTCTAAGGAGGAGTGTGAGGGTCACTTGAGGGTTATTCTCTAGACCTTAAGGGACCATCAGTTTTATGCCAAGTTTAGCAAATGTGAATTTTCGCTCACGGAGGTGAAATTCTTGGAACACATGGTGTCAGCTTCGGGTGTGTCAGTTAATCCGGAGAAGGTCGAGGCAGTTATGAGTTGGGAGAGGACGAATTCAGTCTTCGAGATACGTAGTTTCTTAGGATTGGTGGGGTATTACAGAAAGTTCATTGAGGACTTCTCCCGACTAGCTACACCTATAATGAGATTGACTCGGAAGGAGGTCAAGTTTCAGTGGGATGATTCGTGCTAGAAGGCATGCCAAGAATTGAAGAGGAAGGTTACTTCAGCTCTTATTCTAATAGTCCCCGAGAAGGGACAGAGGTACACAATGTATTGTGATACCTCCAAGGATGGACTTGGTTGTGTCTTAATGCGGTCCGGGAGAGTGTTAGCTTATAGTTCTCAGCAGTTAAAGAACCACGAGCAGAATTACCCTATGCATGATATGGAGTTGGCGGCCATTATCTTTGCCTTGAAGGCTTGGTGCCATAATGTATATAATAAGAAATTTGAGGTGTTTTTAGACCATAAGAGTCTGACGTACATCTTCACACAGCAGGACCTCAACATGAGGCAACATAGGTGGATGGAGTATTTAGAGAACTATTACTTCACTTTGTATTACCATCCGAGTAAAGTAAATGTGATGGCTGATTCACTCAGTCAGAAGTCACAGGGTGTCTTGGCCAGTATGGCTTCCCAAGAATAGCATATGATCTAGTCTGTGGGGTAGTTCAGACTACACTATAAGAGTCAAGCTCAGGGAACTTGAAGGAGTTTGCTGGCTACACCTTCCTTACTGAACAGGCTAATCGAGTCCCAGGGGCAAAACACATAGATATTGTCCATCAGGGATTGAATACAGTCGAGTATAGGTGACGAGGGTCGGTTCATTCATGCATATTGTAGTCTTCGACATAGGGGAAAGGTTATGGTTCCCTAGTGTGCGAATTCAAGAGATGAGATCCTTAGGGAGTTTTAATGCTCCAGTTTTGTTGTACATCCATGTGGCACGAAGATGTACCATGATCTTCGTCATCAATATTACTGGAGTGGGATGAAGAGGCATGTTATAGACATTGTTAGCCAATGTTTCACGTGGCAGCAGATCAAGGCTAAGCATCAGAGACCTGCAGGGTTGCTCCAACCTTTGGAGGTGGCTGAGTGGAAGTGGGAGCACGGAATGACAAATTTTATAACCCACTTGCCATGGACATCACGAGGACATGACGCAGTGTGGGTGATAGTGGAGTGACTTACAAAGTCGACACACTTTTTAGCCGAGCGGATGACCTTCAAACTGGAGGAATTTAGCTGATTGTCCATAAGGGAGATTGTCCGGTTGCATGGGGTGCCTATATCTATAGTATCAAATCAGGATCCTAGGTTTACGACTCATTTTTTGGAGAGTTTCTAACAAGCCATGTGGACGCAGTTGATGATGAGCACAATTTTTCATTCCCAGACGGACGACCAATCGGAGAAGACCATCCAGTCTTTAAAGGACATGTTACGGGCATGCATCCTAGATCTCAAGGGTAGATGGGAAGAGCATTTACTCTTAGTGGAGTTCGCCTTCAACAACAGTTATCAGATGAGCATACATATGGCACCCTATGAGGCACTATATGGGATGTTTTGTCGTTCTCCGATTTGTTGGACGAAAAAGGGAAAGAAACCGAAATTGGTTAGAGACACCTCGGAGAAGGTGGAATTGATACGGAAGTGTCTTCTCATGGCTCAGAGTTGACAGAAAATGTAATACTCCACATGCGTATAGTAATATAGTAATATACTAGTTCAGTAGTTCTTTTATATATAATGATGTAAAAATGAATCACATAGGTTAAAACATTAGAAATAAATATTTGGGAGACAAATGGATTTGGAAAGTTTACGTTTCGAAAGCATATGAGCTTGAAAATAGTTAATAGGTAAGTTTTTAAATATTTTTTTAGGTCAAACTAAGGTCTCCATTGAATCCGGAAGGTCGAAAAACCTTGGGAGAGGTAATATGAGGTGCATTGGAAGCTTGGAAGTACTCCGGAATAAAAACACACCCATCAAGAGATTTACACCCAAATTAGAAGATCAAATCCTAGATTTCAAGAACACCCTTCCCCTAACCTTTCATTACACTCTTTCATATCCTCTCAGCCATACATTTTGGAACCCAATGAGGAGTCTAAAGGGGAAAGAAGGGAGAGGAAAGAGTCTTTGAAGCTTGGGTATTTGGCTAAAGCTCTTGAGCATTGAGGTAGGGGATTGTCATCCATTCACTTACATTGAGGCTAGGATATTATACATGTATATTTTTCACTCTTACTCTTATATATATAATATGAAATGCATGATTATTGATATCATTGCAAAAAATGCCATGTTTTGAACATTTTGATGGTTGGGTATTTCATTTTCCAACCTTGGTTTTCAGAAAAATAGATTTTCCTCTATAAGGTACCGGTACCGAGTACCGGTACACCGATTCCAGTAGGTTTTGGGTACCGGTACCGGGTACTGGTACCGTTCTGCTTCCTTCTCTGAATTTCTTGATTTCTTTGCTCCCGAGCTACCTTCAAACTATCTTTTGAACTCCTTTCATCCCAAGTGGTATGGGAGGATCTTTCAAGGCCATATTTATCTCCATTCAACTGCAAACACATCAAATTGACATGAAGACTTCAATCATCATAGCTTATATTATTTACGGCACAAAAACGAGTGAATTAAGTTGATTAGCATCTTAAAATATACAAAGTTGTGTGCTAATTAGTTCTCATTTTCAAAAATTTAGTGTTTGATATTATATAACAAAAAGATGTTATGATGATCTCTTGTGCATTGTTCCTTAATTATTCTATGGTATATTACATGAGGAATTATGAAATTTGGTAATTCCTTGAAATGGTTGTGAGCTGAGTATATTTTGGTTTCCTCATTTGTATGGTTGTTGTGATGGACTTGGATTGCCTTCGAGAGATGCCGTAGAGTGTTAGAGGTTAGTCTATCCCAGTGGGGGTGAGATGGTTTCCTAGCACTTGTAGTGGGTTGTCAGTTGGTAATGAAACCACTATCGTTCACTGGAGTTCGAATGAGGGATAGTATACTTTTCCTAGGAAGGGACTCGTCACTGCCATTGGGATGGTAGACGCCCTTTTCTAAAGTGCTTGGGATTGTGATTGTGATTGGTGGACTAGATATAATCGTTGGGTAGATTCATGAGAAGCAATCAACATACATAGTACAGGGATGAACCAATATACATGGGACTGTGAGTGGGTCGTTCTCGCCAGTGCATTGGTATGGGACAATGCACCGGAAGGCGCCCTTCTTAAATGACTAAAAGTTTGAAATGGTTATTGTTGATAAATTTATTTTATTCTTTCCTGTTGGTTATTGCTACCGATTAAACTTGAGATCTACTTAAAATGTCTTGTTTTTCTTCAAAAATTTATATATGATATTTGCAAAATGAGACCGACCAAATTTTAAATGTTTTCTAATTCTTGTTTGGGTTTGGGAGAAATTTTCAACAGAGCTTCGTGCTCACCCCCTACTACTAACCTTTTTCAGATTATGTACTTGAGGAGGAGTTAAGAGCTGAGGAGGCCGCCTAGTGGGAGACTCCAATTGATAGAAGTGTGGATCTCGAGGTGGGCGCATAGAGCGACCCCTTTTCTTTTGCACTAGACTAGGATACTCTTTTGTACACTGAGAAGTCTAGTTTATTTTGTATTCTACA